>JANIVW010000040.1:0-120516 GCA_030555995.1 Isabelozyma heimii
AACAACAACAACAACAACAACAACAACAACAACAACAACAACAACAACAACAACAACAACAACAACAGCAACAACAGCAACAACCACCGCAATACCTGCAAGAGTTTCCAAGACCAAACCAACAGTACCAGAATCAACAAGCTTATCGCTCAGAAGAAAACATCAACGAGTACGAACAGCCCATGCAACGGCCAGCACAAACAGCGTATAGTTCGGAAGAAAGTATCAGCAGCTACGAGCGGCCAGTGCAACAGCCTGCTCCTGTATTTGGCTCTGGTGCTAACAGTCCAATCAACTATTTCAACCAAGCAATGCACCGAAACTCTACGACTTCGTCAGCTTCTACTCCATTGAATGACTTGATGGGTGATAGTGAAGTTATGGATTGGTTTATGAACAATAGAAATATTGGATTGGATTTCGTGGTTCCTTGGACAGAAATGATTGAACAACAGTTGAACTCGGATGAACAGTTTAATTTCGAAGATGCTTTGTCTTGAAGACGACGCAGTGCTGGACGTTGGGACGATTATGATGTAAGAAACTCCAAATTGTAAAGTAGAACCAAGGATGAATGCCAGTATTGCTACATGGCACATCTAAAATCGATACTTGTGTCTTATGATTTGTCATAAAAATTATATATTATTAATACAAATACCTAAGGTTTATACCTTACAGTATTGCTAAGCAGAGGAAACACGCCAAAGGGAAAAGGACCCTAAGGTACCTCTATAAAGTTAATTATACAACATAAGTCTCGCTAGCAAAACTTACACCTAGTTTACAAAGAAAATCTCTTTCTTGAATAGCGTTTTTCTCTTTTCTGAATCTTTTTTTCCTTTTTTGGATCGTTCTTCCTTTCTTGAGTAGTGTCGCAGGCTTACACCAGATTGTCATTGAAATGTGACTTTGACTGCTCAGTACCATATATCCGGATAGGCAAACCTCTAAAGTTATCCCAGCTTTGGGCAGTACTGATAAATGAACACATCAACTTCCTTGATCCAGCACTAAATTCATTAATTTTAGCACTGGTGAAAAGAGATTCATCGATACGTTTTCTTACTTCTTTATCTTTGGTAAAGGGGTTAAAGAAGGATTCACAATCTTCTTTGTCCGATCTTTGTCGGATAAATTGTTGAATGTCATTTTCAAGATTAAGTCGAAGATCGAGCTCGGGTATCTTCACGATCACATCATTAACGAAGGTCAATTTCTTCATACAATTCTGAGCATTTATATTATTGTTTTCTGCCATGAACGATAATAGAGCCACAGCACTATGAATTTGATGACGGTTTTGAATAGTTGAAGATGCCATTATGGTTAGCATTAATGCATTGAACAAATGTTGACTATCCCAAAATCCAAGAACAAACAATTTGTTACA
The DNA here is from genome assembly GCA_030555995.1 of Isabelozyma heimii. Classification (NCBI taxonomy): domain Eukaryota; kingdom Fungi; phylum Ascomycota; class Pichiomycetes; order Serinales; family Metschnikowiaceae; genus Isabelozyma; species Isabelozyma heimii. The sequence continues at coordinate 1,394 of JANIVW010000040.1, forward strand.
TTCATAGAACTTCAATATAATGTCTATAGTCGAACTTGCAGCCAATAGTCCTCGAGCAATTCCGGCCTCAACTTCTCTCATATTGTCGATGGAAGACGCACAATTCAGATTGACGATCAACGTCAAAAGAGGTTTGGTGATTAAAATCACAAGTTGATGATATCTTACGAACAAGTTGGCAATTTGCCTCTGGCTGACTTCTATGACATTAGCACTTTTAAAGGGAGTCAATAAAGGAGTTTCGAAATTGGTTATTAAATCATCCAAACACAGGATGATGTTTTTGATCAATAGTTTTTGATTGAACTGATCCGTGTTGATGTAATTGACAGAAAATGTTCTGACATTTGGACCATAAATCAAGCGAATGAAAGATGCGACGTATTTTGTCAAATGGACATTTACCTCCAACATCTCACTATTGAACCCATCGCCCAAGTCAACCATGCCATTTTCAATGGGTAAGTCTACGTCGGTATCCGTGTATTCAATGTGAACCGGCATGTTCATTTTGGCTGCCCACGTCGTATCGAAAACAAACACCGACCACCATAATCGTTTGGCCTTTTCATCCTTTATTCTTTGGGCCAATTTTTCATTTTCGTCGTTGCTCTCAGGACTATCACGTTGGCGATGGAATCCGTTAGCGGCTACAGAACGAACGGCTACACCGAAGTAATTATTCACTGTATTGTAGCGGTTCAAGTTGGCGGAGTAAAGGGCCAAGAAGAGGGCACTTTGAATAAAATGAAAGGAGAGCTCTTCTTGGGTTAAGTGAAAGAGCTGGACTGCCAATAAGTAGTAGTCAATACCGGGAACTTTCTGCTTTCTTTTGGGGACATGGCTCATGGACGGGGTTGTAGGAGCGGTGGTGCTGACGTTGTACAATTGTTCACCGAATGCGATGATGATGAGGAAGTAACAGAGGGATATGGACGGGACTCTTCTGGAGAAGGAATGGACCCAGCTTTTCATTTCTGAAGAGTGGTATTGGTCGTAGAGTTGGTAGATATCATCCACCAACCCGAGGATTTCCCTCGGGTCGATGAGGTAGAACTCAGAGTAGGTGTCGTGTACCTTATTGATAAGCTTAAGAGTATAGTCACGATCCGGAAGCTTACCTCCACACATGCTTAGGAGTCTGAATTGGACGGAGTCGTTGTCGAAGTCGGAGAGTAGGTAGCTTTCCTCGGTGTAGCCACCACCTAGGAAGCCGCCGTTGGTGTGGCCGATGATACGGTCCTGGATGATACTGCTGGGAGGATTGAGGTTCTGATGATGGGGGCTCGGAGGATTGAGATGCTGGTGGGGGCTGGACGGGTTAAGATGTTGGTGGGGGTTGGACGGATTGAGATGCTGGTGGTGAGGAACGGGTTGGGGAGGATAGGGGGATGGCTTGTATGAGTTTGGACCGGAAGCAGGATAGATGGGAGGGAGTGTTGATGGCTGAGAGCCCGATAATGGCGGCTGGTTGGTAAGGGATTCCAAGTATTGTACACGTTCGTGAAGGGAATTCAAGTCGCTTTCCATGATGACGATTTTTCGATCGCGATTCGGGTACACACAGGCATCTTCCTTGTTAACACTCTTGCAGTTTGCACACGCGGGTTTTTCACCAGAACAGCGAATCTTCGAGAGCTTACAGCGGGTGCAAGCGTAGTGGGTTCTGCCAAACACCTTCAAAGGTTTTGGTTTGGTGACACCTGCGCCCATTGTAGATAGGGGAGGGTATGGAGGAGGGAATCGTAGATGGATGTGAAGAAGGGTACGCGATGGTACCACAAGGAAGAGGTGGTTTTTGGAGGAGGTGCTTCAGGAAAAAAAATATATATATATCAGAGATAAAAAAAAAAAAGAATCAGAACGTAACTAAGAGATAAAAAAAAAAAAAAAAGAATGTAACTCAGACAGAAAATAAAAATAATGGTGTTCGGAAATGTGTAGTGTATAACCGCCTGTATTTAAGCACAAACGCACACAAAAACGACAAATACAATAAGGCGTCGATGATCTTTTGCATCAGACAACAGTGTGAAAATTATCTTGTGATATTTTGGAAAAAGAAGAGGACCTGACGTAAGCGATGTCGGAGAGGGTTTCACACACGGAATGCAGACATTGGAGGATAATCTGACATTCTCGTAGAATGAAGATGGAGATGAAGTAGACGAAGAGCTGTATTCAGATAAAGTTTGTAGAGGGTTTATCGTTGGCAGATAAAGTTTGCAATTGCCCATCATGCTTGAAGTGAGATTCAGGGTTTTTTTTCGACTGGAGTTGACTAAGGGCCAGACATGGGTGCATTTACGATGGCTGGGGGGACGGATAATTTAAGGATGGAGGGGGGGATTGATCAATAGGAGTGGAGTTTGACATACGGCATTGGCTAGGGATCGGGGTGGGGCGAGTGGAGAGGTGTGACCTGGGGGGAGATGTGTGCAAGGGATAGGGGGGGAAGCCCATCGACAGAGTGGTTAGTAGGTAGGCTGAGGAGGAGTGTGGGCCGAGGAGGAGTGTAGGCCGAGGGTGGTGCGATTTGGGGAGAGAGTTCGACGGTGGAGGGCCCAGAGTGCGAGATGTGGGCAGGAAGAGGGCCGGGAAAATCCAGGCTAATGGGCAGTTGGGCGGGCATTTAGACAGACAGTTAGGCAGGCATTGGCAGTGGAGGGCTCTCGTGCGGGTCCATGGGGACCTTGGGGACCTTGGGGGGAACAGGGCCTTGGCAGTATGCACGCTTTCTTCGGCAATTCACATCATTAACCTTAAATCTGTTTTACATCTTCGTAGTTTAAATACCGATTGAACTGCGTAGTTATTCCCTTACGTAGGATGGTACAGGTTTGTGATGGCGTTTTTCACTTTGTACACGAGACTTAATTAGAGTTTTACTACTGGACTGTTTGTCTGTTTCATTTCTTATTCAGAGCGTTTGGCAATTTCTTCACCGCTTTCTATTGTTTGGCGAGCAATTTACTGGGTTGCTGTGTATATTTGTCTGAATAAGTATTCATTTTGTCTGTTTTGTTAGTTTGTCTACCGTTTGTCTGTGTCTGTTTGTTAGTTTGTCTGTTAGTTTGTCTGTTAGTTTGTCTGTTAGTTTGTCTGTTAGTTTGTCTGTTAGTTTGTCTGTTAGTTTGTCTGTTAGTTTGTCTGTTAGTTTGTCTGTTAGTTTGTCTGTTCGTTTGTCTGTTAGTTTATCTGTCTGTCTGTGTCTGTCTGTGTCTGTCTGTGTCTGTCTGTGTCTGTCTGTTTCTTTGTGTGTGTGTCTGTTTCTTTGTGTGTGTGTCTGTTTCTTTTGTGTCTGTCTGTTTGCTTGGTGTGTCTATTATCTTTGTGTCTATGCTAATTCGTGCCTTTTGTCTATTGTGTCTATTGTCTATTTGTCGGATCGCTTACACACTAAATACTTCTATTTTGGCGCTGGATTTGTTTTTCGCAGTAACAATACAGTATCCAGCATTCTCCTGCTTGCCGGTGGACGATCCCGATACTTCATTATATCCGGTCTTGGAAGGATCAATCTCACAAGGTAATCCATCACAGTCGCCATCATCACATGTGACTCGGACCCCAAAGCTTGGTTTATCTTTGAAATCATCAATGTATTTGGGGTTCCAGCCAATCTTGACAAATGTTTGGCCATTGTCGTCCATGTTGGCTCCAGCAACATACGGAGTCCAGTTTCCGTGTGGCTTGTCTTTGCTTCCCCAAATACACCCGTCGGTACTAGAAACACCTGGTGGATTAATGTAGAAATGTGATGCTGTTTGCGCAAAGTAGTCGGTTCCTGGCACCGCCAATTGTTCCTCGCTACCATCGTCAACCGAGGTGGGAATTAACATCGCTTCATTACCAGGTAATACTGTCTGACAAAATGCTACCGACTTACCAGCATTGTTTTTGGCCTGAACGGTACCTTTTCCGTCCATGCAGTAATCTTTATTGCTGAATGGCTTACTTACGGTTCCATCTTGGTTGCAGTATAAGCCACCATTTTGTGAGTCTGGATAACTGTAGGATTTGGCATCGGTGTCCCATTGTGCCATCAACTGTCCACTAGGACATGCATAGGGACAATAGCTGCCGGCAGTACATTTCTGATCTGGAGACATGGCCCATCCTCCGTTGTCTTGGCCAGGGATTTTCACCAAACCCTTGTCGGAAGGCAATTGACAGCTACCATCTCTTTTCACAGGAACAGCCAAAGCAGTCGTTAGAAGAAAAAAACCAGAGAATAACATCGAGAAAGAGAGTGTGTAGAGCTAAAGAGTGAAGAAAAGCCTGGTAGAGGGGAAAGGAATGAAGAAGAACTCTGTATGAGTGTGAAGGAGTGTGTCTCTAGTAGGCAGGCAGAGTTTGAAAGTAGTCCGAGATAAAAGAGTGAAATCTCTGAGATGTGAAGAGCTAAAAGAGTGAAGCTTCAACAAGGTATATGGTGTGGAATGTTGAATTGAACGAAAACTACAGAAATATCCAAGAAATGAAGCTCTTTATATCTTCTCAGATGCTTACGACTATCACAGACACTAACAAACGCTGCAAAGGTTCATCTTTTCCTTTACATCGTAATTCTAGAATCGGAAGGTTGCAAAAAAAAATTTTTCACTCGCAACTTTTACAACTCCGGGCAAATCATCGTAGAAAGCAGCACAACATTACACGACCCCATAGCCACCGATTCGTCTAGAGTAGGCGAAAGCAGTGAATCACATTTCCTTTTTCGTAAACGACCCTCCTGTTATTGTCCCAATTAGTTAATGTGATTTGCTACCTCCCAATTAGCTAGTGTAATATCCTGCATGAACCTTACATATAGGGGAAATGTCGTGGAGGATCAGATCGATGTTCGTAACGTTATTGTTATAGTAGTGTGAACCCTATTGCCACCTGTCGGCCTACGAAGATCCAGGCTTTGAAGTTACGAGCCTGTCACACTGAAGCTCTTTGCAAAAATTTCACCTCTTTTCTTTTTCCTATCGGAAAAGTTTGAGATGAACCGTTTTAGGCAATATTTGAGTTTCAGAATTGATCGACCTCCGATTCAGGAAACAATATGGCAGTTATAGTGCTGCTTCATCGCTGTGTTACGGCTCTGTTGCAGCACCTCATTGCCATGTAACTGCAATTCTAGATTAAGATTAGGTAAGTGTAACTTAAACCTAACTACTTGTACAGTGGTCTTTTTATTTTCACAAAACTACCTCGGGCCAACAACGCAACCGCAACCTCAGATGTATAAACTTCAGCTGCCAATCATAAACAATCACAAAGATCGCAACCACTACGATTTACTGCTACTGTGATATCCACTACTCACTAACAACCGAGCTCTGCAAGCTGTCAGAAACCGAATCTAGAACTTAATAGTGACTCAAATCGGATTTATGCAGGAACCGGTGAAATTTTTTTTTTTGATCTTCACAGTTTTCATAAAGTGCAACATGTTAATTGACCAGGTTATAACCAATTTGGTTCATTATAACTCGTGGACCGAGGTTCAAGCGCATGTGCTTGAGTCGAGCACCATACTATCGGGAGTTCCGCCCAGCAAGCTTGACCTCAGCGATGAAGACAATGCCAGAGAATGGATAATTCCCAGCTCCATTGCTTTGAAGCCCGAGTTGAGTTTGGAGGAGATTGAAGGGTGGTTCGAGGCTATAAGGAAATTGAACGAGAGGCCAAAAAGAGTAACAATTGCTATGGTCAATGATGATGGTACGGTGGTGTACTACTTTATCCACGATGGAGTGGTGAAACCTAGACAGAACTGAACAAACTCCAAAGAGCGTTTACTCTTATTGGCTGCAACTCCAAGAATCTAGATGTAGTCTATGAAATTGGCTATAGAATGGAGATGTCTATAATGGATAGACAATAGGTAGCTCCTTACATAAGGCATCTTTGAGGATTAGAGGTCGCTTGTTCTTTGTTTCTTCTTTTCTTTTCAAGAAGTGTAGTGTTCTCATCCCTTCCAATTAGTCTTGGAAGTAATAGACTTGGTGAGAATGTAGGATAAGGGTTCTACGAATGACGACTTATGTATCATGTATTAGTAATTAAATGAATGAATTAATGCTATGAATGACGATTTGAGTATCAATGTATTATTAATGAAACAATCAATGACGATTAATATGTTAGAATCACAAATGGTATGGAATGAAAGTATGCAAATGTCAGTCGGTCTGGCTCCGATCGAGCCTTATTCTCAGCCTACTAGCGAATCTTAGGGCTCTCTCTCTGTCTCTTGCTCTGTCTCTTGATCCGGCTCGGGTGCATAGGCACGGTAAGGTCTCACCTCGTAGTCATCCTCCATTTGGCTAGGTCTACGAATAGAATTGTGCCCAGTTCCCGAATAAAAGCTATCTATTGATGCCCGGGGTCGTGATATAGCAAGTCTGTTCCTGATTACAGACTTAGTACTGGAGCTACTCTTGTTGAGTGTATTGTATCTTTGTAAGGCTGCCAGGTCCCATACGCTGTTTGCATCAGAAGAATAATCAGAATGCAAGTCGAACGTCTTCTTTTGGGATTGTGAGTGTTTGATCATTTTACCTGGAGAGTGTGTGGGCTTGAGGTTTTTCTTAGAAGACTCGGATTGTGCCATTGAGGACTGGGATCGTAAAAGTGTATGCCTTGGGGATGAAGACGTTGGTCTTCCCCGTCTCATTAAAGACTCCGAATGACTTAGTCCCAGGTGCAGGTATGGAGATTTTTCCCTATCTTCATCACTTTCGTAGATGGCGTAGTCTTCATCCTCGGAATTGGTTTGAGTCCGGAAAATGTCGCTATTGTAGTAATGGAAATCAGACTTCTTGCCAAATGACTGTTCGATGAGTTCATCGTACCCATCGGTACTGTACTGTCTGTTTCTCGAAAGCTTTCGGTTGCTATCAAGATTCCCATGGGAAAAAAATGACAACCTGTCTAGGAGAATCATGAAGTCAAGAAGTACTTTTTCGCTAATAAGGTCTCCACCAAATTTCATTTCCTCATAAAGGTCCACAAGAAGCTTGAAGTCGGGAAGATAAACTTTGAAATCAGGCTTTTCTGCTACAAGCGTTCTGTTGAACGATACTATCAATTCCTTGAACGTAAAAGCTTCTGGTACACTGGTTCGGGTCAAAGTCTTACCGTCGGACCGGATTTTATCACTAAATCCTCGAAGAACATCTTCATATTCAGTATTAGGAGGCAAATACGTGCCTTCTTCACCTAAAAGTTGATTTCTTTCTTGAATGTACGCAGGAGGAGCCCTACCCGGGTGGTTTATTACGGAATCTTCATCGCCCAAGGGTCCACCTTTTTCTTTAATTTGCATACACTCATTAAGTCGTTGGTCGATTCTTTCACAGACAACACGAGGGAGATCATTTTCAAAGGGGATATACATCGATTTGGTAGGAATATCATTAAGGGCTACTCTTCTTTGGAAGAGTCTCAGGAAATAAAGAAGGATAGTTAACACAAGGAAAACAACACACACAACGATCACAATGAAAAGCTTGATTCCAGAGTATGACGTTCCCAAGGTTTGAGCGATAACGTCAATCGGAGTGACTGCTACGAACCCAAAGGTGAAAAATGCAAAGATGAATAGGGAAAATGAGTACAACCAGCGGAAGAGCCTTCTTGGTAAATGAATGGATATCAAACGATCTCGTGGAGGGAACTGACTGTAGCTGTCAAGAAACTCGGGCGACGATAAACCTCGGTGACGGGAAACGGCTTCAGACATGAGGTTGGTGAAGCTGGAGCCGGGGGATAGGGCATCGGCTTCTGCGTCCGCCAGCTGGGCCATATGGGCCGGAGAATACACTTCCGGCGGATGTTGTATGCTCATGTTTCAGTTGTCATATAACGGTGGGATTCATAAATAACGGTGACTATTGGAGCGGGGCTGGCGGGAAATGGAAAGCAAGTTGTAGGGTAATAATAGCTGTAAATCGAAATGAAGTGACTTCTGCGAAAACAACATGGTGCACGGGTATTGCACAAAAGGTGCACAGGTGTAAATTAGAACTGAAATATGTCAAAGTTGAGTACGGCTGATAACAGCTTCTGGTAACGACTGACGTCCAAACAATTGCTGGGCACGGGTGACATCAAGTCTAACACCAAGTACAACTATTAGTATATGTAGATGCTACTGCCGATGGCTTTCGGGATGGAAGGTACGGGTATGTACGGATCTATTCACTACTATACAAAATATACATGCCCATCAGTTTGGGGAGCCGTTGTCGAGGTTTTTGCCCGGACTAAGGCTGGAATTCGATAGAGATGGCGAGGAAGCGCCGGAGAGCGGCGACATGTTATTGTTGATCCTCTGCTGCTGTTGTTGAAGCAACAACTTCTTTCTCTCTTCGTATTGTAGTTTGGACAACTTCTGGCCATCAGTGCCGGTTGGAGAGCTAGTGGTTCGCTGGAGACCATCTAGAGGGGACAGGGACTGTTGCTGGGCAGCCTTAGCAGCCTTAAGCATCTGTAACTGGTTTCTCTCTTGCGGGGTTAGTTGCCTCTGCTGAGCAATTCCCAGCAGAGGAGGCTTCTGCCCAATTCTCTGCGGCATAGCACCAGACTGCGCAGGTGCTGACCCTGGAGCAGCTTGCTGGTTGAGACGGTTCTGTTGCTGTTGCTGGATATTGGCCAAGTACGTAGCTGCCAATCTTGTGACTTGTTCCTTTGTGAGATTAGGGTTCTTTGTCTGAATCGAGTTGATTATAGCACTAACTTGGGCTGGAGCAAATTGAATTCTTGCTTTGGCTGCTGGCTGACCGACTCTCTGCTGAGCAGAAGCATCTGCTGTAGACCGCTGTCCGATCACTGGCAGCGGTTGTTTAGGCTGATACTGTTGGTTGTTCACTGGGCTCATTCTCTTCTGCCCTTGGCCCTGGCCCTGGGGTTGACCTGGTGTCATTACATTCAGCAGGGCTTGGGACTGGCTCTTGTTGGCCTGTTGCTGTTGCTGTTGCTGCTGTTGCTGTTGCATTAATCTTCTTTGCTTCTGGATCTGGATCAACTGCTGGATCTGCTCTGGTGTATATGGAGTACCATTTGGACTGGTTGGTCTCTTGGCCATAATTTGAGCAAATGCTTGTTGCTGTCTCAACTGCTGTTGCTGTTGCTGTTGTTGCTGCAGTAATTGAGAGGCTGACAGCTGACCAGAAGCACTAGGAGCAGGACCAGGTCCACGCCCTTGTGACTGGGTACCAGATGGGCCCACTCTGGTAGGGTTTTGCACGGGATTGGCAGATAATGCTGCCCGCTGTGGTTGTTGCAGTAAAATAGACAGTGATGGGGTAATTCTTCCTGCCATGGGCGGCTGACTGCCTGGACTGACGTTTCTCGCAGTTCCTTGCAGCTGTCCAGGTGCAACACCCTGTAACTGCCCCTGTGGTCCTTGCAGCTGTGAAGTTGGCCCCTGCAGTTGAGCCGTTGGCCCCTGCAGCTGTGGCCCTTGCAGTCTTTGCTGTGGGCCTGGTGGTTGCAGCAGGGATGGTTTGGTGGATTGCAGCAGCTGTTGTCTTTGTTGTTGGGCCACTGCAGCCATCATTCTTGATCTGGTGGCTTGTTGGTTCAAATAGGCTTCCTGGATCGACTTGTCTCGTTCGAACTTCAATCTTGAGAGTTCTGCTGGGGTTGGGACCCTGTCCCTCTTGGAAACTGCAGGGTTGGCGCCATTACTCTCACCAGATACGCCAACAGCGCCATTGCTACTGTTGGTGCTGGTGATACCATTACTGTTGGTGGTACCACTAACTCCTGAAGAACTATCAGACGAAGATGGAGTAGTTCCCTTTCGTTGGGACATTTTCGCAAGTTGGGTTTCTCTCTTTCTCATGCTCTTTCGCATAGCATCAAACATTGATGCCCACCGGAGTCTTCTATGGCCCCTCTGGATCGATTCGTTGCCCACTCCTAGCGGCGAAATTCTTCTTTTTGTAGTCAGCTGGGCCCTATGGGCTTGCTCAAGCCATTGCTGGGCCTGGTAGGCATAGGCTCCCTTCATATCAGAGAATTGGAACTTTTCATTCAACTGAATATACCGTTCAAAACATTGCCATGGAGTTCTCCTTTCAATGTTAGATTCGTATTTCCTCATGGTCGAAGCAGTGGACAGTAAGTGTTCAGATATCAATTCCCAGTTGAAACAGAATTCGGCAACATAATGGATCAAATACTTGTCGTCTTGAGGTAACCAAATAGTTGGTGACCGGTATTCGATATTCTTCACCAACGGAGGTTTTGGTGGTTTCAAGTAGTTGAATCTACGATGCGATTGAACCCCGAAAAGGCCCTTCTGATAATCGGGAGGTCCGTGTGACGTTGACGGAGCCACAGAGGGTGCTTGAGAGTCTTTGAGAATGATTTTATACCAATCGTCGTCGTCTTCGAACGGATACAAAAGACGGGAAACTGGCACCATCGGCGACTCGCCTGGCTTGATGGGAGGAGCCGAAACTGGAGCAATTACGTCGTCACCGAAGGCGGTGAATTTGGGGAGGTTTTTGATGATGGACTGGTCGATTTTTCGAAAGTCTTGCATATCGGCATGAAGTTTGAATGGCCCTTTAGAACTGAGTTTTGCAGAGCTTCGTTTGAGCTGAAGGATGGGATCAGGTAGGGCGAAATCGGGGAGTTGCTCCGAGGGTTTGGCTAGAAGTAAGTTCACGTCGATGGAAGCTGATTCTGCGGCGTCGATGCCGGCTTGCGCTGGATCAATATCAGCTGAAACTGCTACTTCAGTAGAAGGTTCAACTTCCATGGAATGGAGAACAGGCTCTTCTCCAGCAGCAATAACAGGTTTTTCTTCAGCATCAGGAACAGGCTCTTCTTCAATAACAGCTCCTTCCTCTTCTTTAGCAGGCTCTTCTTTTACATAATTCTCTCCTTCAGGTTTCACTTCAAATTCAGCTTCAACAACTTCAGTTTCAACACCTTCAACAGTCTCAACAGCTTCTCCTTCGACTTCTTCCATTGCATCGGTACCTACCTCTGTTAAAGCTGCTTCTTTCTGTTCAATAGGCTTCCACTTCACACAAACTTCCTTCCCATACACCCAATACTCCTTCACAGCCTCGGCTAACTCCCAACAGCATGCCTTTTTATACTTCAACGACTCCCGAAAATCAGCTGACATCCACTTTCCTTCCGCAACCACGCTGTCCCAATGATATGTCTTATTTTGCCTTTTTACCGTCCAGCTGCCTGATTTCCGGCTGTTAGTGTCGTAGATAAACGGATCAAAGTACCTTGCCGGCTGCCTGAGCGACCATTTACTCTGTCGTTTTAGTTCCTCTATTCTCGAGTACAAAACCGCTATTTTCCCTTCAAACAATGCCAGCTCGTAGTTGTCCGTCATCAAGGTCTTGTGACAGCCCGGAATCAACTTTATCAACGGTAGGGTCTGTGTAAGATAATAGAGTTCGGCCAATGAAGATACATTGTGAGTGCTGGTGGGATACGATTCTGGTACCGAAACGATCTCCAAGTCGTTTATGCTTTTTTCTAAGAAATCCGTCAACTTCTCCTCGTAAACCTGCTGCTGTGACTTTAGTGATGTGACGGCCGAGGGGTGTTTGGGAATACGGTTGGTAATGAGTCTGGCAGGAGGATAAGACGAATGATACCGCCCTGTTCGTGCCACTTTATGGTGCCGGGACTCAATACTACCGTCTGCCTTCCGCTTGAGGGCTGAAGACGTGGACCGCAACGCCGCCGAGTTGGACTCTTCAGTGGCCGTTATTGTCTTACTAGTGGACGATATCGATTCGCTAGCTGATACGGACTCGCTATTGGCTGATGCAGACTCGCTGGAAGCCGAAGGTGCTTCTGATGCCGTTACTGCGGTTACTGTGTGGTCTGTGGACTGTGCCAAGGCCACAGTGCTCTTGGGATGGAATATTTCACGGCGAAGGATTGTGCGAATGGTGTTATTGAAGCTCTCTTCATCAGTTATTGAAGGCAATGCTGCTATGGAAAACTGCTTGCTGTCGTTTGTTATTGGGTCGTAATCATTAAGAAGCTGCTTAAGACTCTCAGACTGCTTGTCGCTATCCTTGAATAACAGGAATAGTGGGTCGAAAGTGAGATTAAAGAGTTCCTGGATTTTATTGGACTTCTCCTTTCGTATCAAGTCTCCGTCCGTCAAATTGGACTCTGACATGGTGGAAAAATGTCACGCTATACAGGGGGAACTCTGGTAACTGCGATTAGCCTCAAATTAAACGCTGATGAAGGAAAGAAATGGATAGTTGTTTTGGGATTGGTGAAGTTTGGTAATTTTTTTATATAAGTCACGCGAAGATCACGTGAGAATCATATGACCAAATATGAAGATAAGACTCCCAACATAATTGCTGCAACAAGATGTCGGCAGTGTCTTCTAGGTCTATACGTCTAGATAGCGTCCTCTTCATGGTGAGGGAGTGAAAATTGCAGATAATTAGTGTATACACTGATGGACTGATATTTAGTGGATACACAGTGCACTATGATTCTATCCATGGTAATTGATTTGGTACGCATATTTTAACAGCATGAATACTTTGTAGATTTATGGTTCTACATCATCCACTTTATCCAGTGGTTAGAATTCAATTAAAATATACAAATAGAAAAGAGATAGGGGTGTAGAATCGAGAGGTGAACTACTACTCAGAGAACTGGTACATCTTCACTCATGAAGCTTGCAGATGGGGGATTCTTTTCCATAATCTGACACTAACGTGCAGTACGGATCTAACGCTTTGCTAGTTGCAATTTTTTGACACTTTCTTCCAAGGACTTCAACTTAGTTTGCATTTCCTCTAAATCCTGGTTCAATCTATTTCTTTCATTCACGATATTAGTCTCCCATTGTCTGAATCTCTGTTCTTCAGCCTTAACCTGCTCAGTGAAGAATTTCTTCAATGCATCTTCCTCTTCTTTGAATTTCGGATTGTGCAATCTTCTTGGTTTCTTCAAGTTTGCTGCCTTTTTAACAACCTCACCGTTTTCGTTTGTTTCTTCTCCATTTATCGTTTCATCATCATCATTCGCGTTGGATTCAGAACCACCCAATTTGAATGATCTGAAAGTTTCGAAATGTAATTCGTTAGTCGACAAAATAAGATCTAACATATTGGTTCTTAATAATAAGCTTCTCAATTTCTTGAAGTCAGAATGTTTATCATTTTCAACTTCAACAAATCCCCAAGGATATTTGCGGCCTCTAACGAAATTGCCTGGACTAACTTCTACTTCATCTTCACTACCAATGATAGCAAATGGCATCGATTCAATCAATTGTTTAGAATGTTCTGCACTTGCAGGATCATCAATTTCTAATGGTGGGGTGTAGATGTTAATGTCTTGGGCTTCGATTATATCTCTTATTCTCGACTTGAAGATTTCCAACTCATTTGGTGATAAAGTATCTGATTTGGCAATCACTGGAATTAAGTTAACCCTGGTCGATAAACGCTTCATGATTTCAATATCCAAAGGCTTTAACGAGTGTCCGGTAGGTCTGATAAAATAAAGACACGCATGGACTCTTAAATCTTTCTTATCCAGCCTTAAAGGTTGTTGTTCTTGTTTCATGAACGATTCATGTTGGTCGTCAATGAAATCGATAATTGGAGTCCACGAGTCGTGGTTGTTGACGTTATTACCGAACCCGGGGGTATCAATGATGTTTAATCTAATTTTGAAGTTCTTTTCCTCCAAAAGTGCACGAACAATATCAATACTGACGGTTTGATGGGGATTGGAGAATTTGTTATGTCTTTCATTAGCATCTTGGTGATTTTTTAACGTTGATTGGAATAAAGTGTTTATGAAAGTGGTTTTACCCAATCCACTTTCTCCGCATACCATTATGGTGAAGGTGGCTCCTTCATTGGATATGATTTTGAATCTATTTTGTTAGTATGAACATTTCAACACGTCAAAAAGAAAGGAAAAAAAAGATCGAAGTGAAAAAGAATAAGTAGTCACATACCTTTGATCGGGCAAATTGGCGATTCCTACAGGTTCAACCATGATTGATGTATTATGTGATAATTCAGAGGAAAAACTAGTGATACAAGCAGATTTGGCGAGTCTGATAATGAGTTTTCGGTCTCAATGAAAAATGTAAATATAACCAGATTCGCTTTGTTTAGGAGAAAAAAAACACGCATCAGTCGTGGCGCGACCGACAAAATTAAGGTCGTGTCCGAGCTTACAAGCCACACCCATACACCACACCCATACACCACACCACCTACACAATTTTTTTTCAGCAATATTTAATTTAACAAAAGACAAGGCATTTAGGAATAAAACAAGATACAGAAGAATTGATAGAGATTATAGATTGGAAATCCAAATAAAAGACAAAAAAACTAGAAAAAAAATAAGAGGTATAAAGATATAAGAGATAAATACACAGACAAAAAAAAAAAAAAAGAAAACAGTATATATTGTATAAATAGGTTTTTTTTTTGTCTTTTTTTTTTTTTTAATTTTTATTCTTTCTCAGTTTGTTTCGGTTTTCTTTTTAAGGCCTTAATACAGATTTTCCGTTTATTTGGCTAATTCTTCATCTTCAGCCTTGGTTTCAGCTGGTTGTTCTTCATGTTGGACAGGAGCTTCAGACAAGTCAGTCCATAAGGTCAAGTTATCTCTCAACAATTGCATAATCAAAGTAGAATCTTTGTAGGAATCTTCAGACAAAGTTTCCAAATCAGCAACAGCATCATCGAAGGCTTGCTTGGCCAAATGACAAGCTCTGTCTGGGGAGTTTAAGATTTCGTAGTAGAAAACAGAGAAGTTAAGAGCTAATCCTAATCTAATTGGATGGGTTGGAGGCAATTCAGTGACAGCAACATCAGATGCAGCTTTGTAAGCTTCTAAAGATAAATCGGCAGCTTCTTTACGTTTTTCACTAATGGCGAATTCGGCCAAATAACGGTGGTAGTCACCCTTCATTTTATAGTAGAAAACCTTAGATTCTCCAGTTTGAGCAGAGGAAATCAAATGGTCGGTTAAAACGGAGAGGATATCTTCACAAATTTTGGATAATTCAGCTTCGATCTTAGAACGGTAGTCACGGATTAAGTTAACTTGTTGTTCATTACCTTTAGCTTCTTCTTTTTGTTCAATCGAAGAAACGATTCTCCAAGAAGCACGACGGGCACCAATGACGTTTTTGTAGGCAACAGATAATAAGTTACGTTCTTCAACAGACAATTCTTGACCAGAAGAGGCAACGGCTTTCATGTTTTCAACCATTTCTTCATAACGTTCAGCTTGTTCAGCCAATTTGGCAAGATAGACGGAATCTTCACGAGAGGCAGGCATGATTGCTAGAAATGTTAGTACTTATGATGGAGATTGTCGGACATTGTCGATGAAAGCAATTGACTATGGGGGAGGCGACTTTGCAACACAAAGTATACAGGAGTTAAGACATAAACGGGAAAAAGGGAAATTAACGTGGGTATTTATCTGATTACGGGAGAGGAATGATTTGTTTGTTGCGTTCATTTACAAGTTTGGAGACTGAGGAGGGTTGTTGTTTTGATGATTGACACATGGGGGATGCCATTGTTGTATCGTGTATTTCCAAATCTCTTTTCAGGGAAAACCCACATTCCCCGATTGTTTGCAATTGCTTTCCGATTGATTGATCAATGTTTGTATTATTTCATTATCGATGATGTGGAATCAATTGAATTAATTGGAAGATCAATCTATTATTGACATTGATTCAACGTGTCCTTTTTTGTTCATTAATTTTACATACTGAATTGGGGGTATAAGGGAATGAATAAAAGAATAAAACACTTAAAAAAGATTAAATGGATTAAATTCAAGGTTTAAAAAAAAAAAAAGAAAGAGAGAGAAATAACCCGTTGGTTTTATATTTTTTTTAGAGGGAAAAGGGAAAAAGCATTCACCAAGTAAAACAAATAAAACAGAACCGAAATCAGACAAAAATTGATTAGTTCCAGACAAAAAGTCGCACGAGAGTGAGCTTACAGCCTACAAACAACGTAATAAACAACAACTGAGAAAAATGTCTGACCCCCTTTTCAGACAAAAAAAGGAGCCTTTTTTTGTATTTTTGCTGACACTGGATAAATTCAGACACAGAAAATTTCCCGACAAAAAATAACGAACAGGAGGGAGAAAAGGATGTGCAGATGTTTTTACTACTTTGGGGTTGTGTCTGACGGGTATTTTATTTTAGTAGAGAAAGGGCGAGGGGAATCCAACGGTTCATCTAGCGAGAAATGAAGTGAGAAAAATGGTTGCTATATTTAAAGTGAGAGTCGAAGGGCGGAGGAGAAAAAATTAAATGGTTTAATAACTCCAACTAAGGAACTCACGGCTTAGGGATATATGACAAGTGTATGTAATGACTTCATCAAAATTGTCTAGGTTGCCATTTTTTTTTTTTGTTATTATTGCCTTCCGTCATCAGACAAAAAATTCAAATCGTGTCCCGACACCAAATTGTTGCGCCACTACCAAGGCGGACTTTTTTTTTGTGTCTGACAATTTTTTGTCTGTCTCGTGGTACAGGCGAAGTGGATGCAAATGATTTTACCTCATTGATAATAAAAGATATTTTGAAAGTGCTTATATGAAAACTACAAGTTGCTCTATCTGTTGGTGTATGCGTCTGATGTATATTGTACATATGTAAGTGATTGATGCAATCTTAATCTAATTGCATCGATTCGTTGAAATTGAATGACTTTTCATTAAATTTAAATGGCTGCACTTCTTTGATCTTGATACCAAATCTCTTATCTTGACTCAAGTCACTCAATTTATTTATCAAGTCAACAATTGCACCATTCAATTGGTATTTGGAGTGAACCCAACTAGATGGGAAGTTTTTGTTTCCTCCGGTCAATCTAATGAGCTCATTGTTCTTGGAGTTGATAATGATGGTGCTGGATTTTCTTGACACACTATTCACTATTTGCCCGTGTTTTAATAATGACTTTAACTTCAATGCCGAGATACCTAAATTGGGTAATGGAACTTCCATTCCTGGTAAGGTTGGCTTATTTGAATCAATTCCATGCATACCAGTAGGGTTAGCAGTTAACAAGATTTTCTCTAATGGAACGAACTTAACTATTTGGATTGGTTTGTTTCTGACCAAGTAACGATTATTCACTTCGTTCAATCCCAATTTGTTGGTTTTCAATTCTTGCTTTATTTTAGCTAATTGTGAAGTTAAATCTTGTTCGAAATTAACTGGAAATGATTCACAAGCAAATGACAATTTAAATGGGTACACCGAAAACTTCTTGTCAATAGTATTCAACAACTTGTGAGAATTTCTCAATTTAAGTTGATGGTTAATAGCAAAATCTCTTATAAAAATAGTCGATTTACTATTGAATTGCTTATCCTTATTGTTCTTTCCACTGAACTCATCGATTTCTTCTAAAGTAACAACACCAATTTGATCTGGGTTTTTTGCAGCCATTTTAATATCAACATTATATACTTCGTCATCTTCAATGATGAAATCATCAGTGGGGATTGCTGAACTTTGACTCTTCTGAGAATTTTCCGAAGTTTTCACAACTAATTCTTGAGAATTTCTAGTTTGGGCAATTAAGAGCTTTTCCTGGTCACTTTCATCCCAAATGACCCCTTTGAAGTTCGATTCTTCAACAATTCCTTCAGCTTGTCCTGCCAAAAACCTTCTGACTCTTCTAACTTTCGATCCAGGAACAACCACACAGTTGAACGACTCAGCGATGGTGTTCACCATCTCACGAATCATAGTACCAGTAACTACTTTGGAGCTAGCTAAACCAGGTAACGAGGAAATTTTTTCTGGAGTCAAAGATAATCCTAACAATGCGATGACAGCTTCGGTAGCAATATGACTGGCTACAAGAGAGTCAGCTTTATCACCTAATAATGGGCCCGATGGCTTTATTTCTCCATCAACTTCTGCTCCTGGTGGGTATATAACGATAGTGTGGGAGATATTAGCAGTGTAACCATCGATATGAGCACCTAAGGTGATGGTGACAACATCACCTGGTTGGAAGGTGTAGTCATTAACATCATCTAATTCTGGAGAAAATCCACTAACAAATTCGTCGACTTCAATACAAGTTGGAAATGCAATTCCTTTTTCTCTGACTTTGTCTTCATTGTTGTAGGCCTTACTCAAGAGCTTGGATAACATGGAATCCCCCAAAATGCACAACTCTTGTAGGGTGTATGCGGTGTCAACGGTTTTATAGTGGTAGGAGTTGTTAATCAAACTGATGATGTATTTCAACCCAGTTTGGGCGATTTGTCCGGCAACACGATATTTATCGAGTACACCTTCGGTCAAGTTATTTTTCTCCTTCAAGAGGATGTCAGCATCATCCCGGTGAACCGCTAACTGCATGTCTGTTGTCTATTTTCTATGGTTTAACTGAAAAGTCTGGAAAAAAAACTGAGATGAGATGAGCCAAAAAAAAAATTAGACTGCGACCTATATACAGGATTTGCAACAGTCCAAATCAGGAACTGCGAAGGCAGAACTGTCAACGGGGATGTCTGACGAAGTAAATGTCTGAATGGGTGTAGGAATGGGATTTATGAGGTGAGATGACTGAAATGTGATGTCTGATAGGACGTTTAAGCGAAGAAATTCCGAAATGTAGGATATCCACTGTCATTTTGAAAGGTGAGGGAGAAAACTGACAATAGCTGCTAATAGCCACTCATTGGATGTTGCTGCATGCAGAAATATGTGTATTTGACAGACACCAAGTTCTCTCGCAGCATAATCAGACTTGATTCGTACAATTTGTAGTGTCAGTTAGTTGGCATTAGCACACTTCCTTCTTGCACCCTCTCGCTTTCATACCACCCCATTTCGGACGTACTCTGCTTCTGGCTTTCACTTTCTTCCCGGGTTAATGGCTATACTTCCCCGTATTACCCATCCCCTCGGCCGACTTTTGAAACATCTGTCGGAAAAAACTGGTTTAGGTTCGGGCCATCTGTTACCCCATGGAAAAGACGCCACCACAGTTTTATTGCGCATGCCCGTAACAAACAATAGTCACAATATTATAAATTGGGCAGCCCACCCTCAATCTCTTTTACTGCTGACGCAGTGATTTTCTATTAGCAATGACAGACACAGCCACCAGACCCGAGCCCAGACCCTGGGACCCCCCACACGAGACTAAAGAAGACCTAGACTGGGCACAATTGAGTGTGATTGACTTGAGTAGATTTGATGAGATCGGAGGAAAGCAGGAGATAGCTGCAAAATTGAAAAATGCAGTTAGCAAGGACGGATTCTGGGCAGTGGTGGGCCACGGATTGACTCAGAAAGATTTTGACCGACAATTTCAGTTGGGACAGCACTTTTTCGAAAACTACACTCTAGAGGAGAAGAAAGCCCAGCAGGTTCAGTTTGAAGCAGGAAACTACTTTGGATACAAGGTTATTGCCAATAAGAAAGTGTTCAACACGGAGGTCACAGATAACGTGGAAACGTTCAATATAGCAAAATTCACTAAGGATAAACTCTATGATAGCTACTTCAAGCAACCATTTATCCAGGAAAACTATGAGGAATTGGCTCGAATTTCTCGCACTGCCTTCGAGATTGCAAGAAAGCTTTTGGTGCTCTTTGCAATCATTTTGGAGCTCGATGAAAACTATTTCGTTCACAGACACAAGTACGATGATCCGAGCGACGACCATGTACGCTTCATGAGGTACCATCCAAGAACAAAGGCTGACGATGCCAAAGTGGAAAATATCTGGGCCCGGGGCCACACTGATTTCGGCAGTTTGACCTTACTCTACAACCAGGTTGTGGCAGGATTACAGATTAGGTTGAATAATGGTCAATGGAAATACGTGAAGCCTGTGAAGGAAGGAATCATTTGCAATATCGGAGACACCCTCAGTTTCTGGAGCGGAGGCTACTTCAAGCTGACAATTCACAGGGTAGTAAGCCCTCCTGATGATCAGTATGGAATGAGAATCGGTACGTTTTACTTTGTGCGTCCTGGTGAAGTAGACATTTCCATTGCTCCTTCACCTCTTTTAAAGAGATTGGGGCTTTACGATGATATCGAGCCAATCATAGGAACCGAGTATGTGAGAAATAGAGTAAAGGATTATCACGACAGAAAGGATTACTTGAAGCAGGAGAATCTGGTGTTCAAACATGGTGGTTTCGAGATCAAAGACGGATTTGAATGATTGTTTGCAGCCGTATGATATTTTTTTCCTCCGCCGCATGCACAATGCAGCTATTGCATCCTCAGATGCTTTTCCGAGGCCGCGGGGTTTGCAACTTTCCTACAAAACCATGACTATTTCTTAGAATATTACATAATAGTATGCCTTTATCGTCTCATTAGTGTATTAAATATCTAAATGAATCATCTCATTAGTATATTATGCCGTTAAAATCGTGAAAATATAAATATTGTGCTTATCTAGAATGAGCTTTTGCTGACTCTTTCATACTTGCTTGTTCGTCAAGATATTTCTTCCATTCAGGAACTTCTGCAGGTTTGGATTTGTTCAATTCCTGTTCATGCATCGATAACAAAAGAGTACCTAACAACAAAATCACTGAAATTGCTTGGGCATAAACTCTGGCTTGCACAGCCTTTTGCGCAGTGGTCATATATTTATCTTTGTTAACAATTTTCCATGATCCCCATAACGAAGCACCCCAAGCACCAAGAATGATCTTATATTTGTTATCGTTAACCTTGGTAAAACACTTGTCAGCAAGCGACAATCTGTTCCATGTCTCTAATTTTTCTTGTTCGATGTGTTTCAAGTATTCTGAACGATGTGTTTCTTCGTCAAATTTGATAGACCCTTCATCAGCATAGAAAGCACCCAATCCTATAGTAGGAATGGCCCACATACTGGCCTTGATACTAGCACTCATGTGACGGTAAGTACCAGGATATCTTCTGCTCATCAACTGAGCTATACCGAACGAAACACCCAATCCTATTAAGGTACCCTTGGCCCCTTCATAGAGAACAGCATTCCAATGGTCGTTTTTCTCTTGATCGTTAAGAATCTTCATGTTAGCAGCGTATTGGTTTTATGTAGTGATAGTAGTAGTAATAATGAAGGAGCAAAAGAGTAATCTGGTAAGGGAATTGGCCTATACTTATATAGTTGCAAACTCATATCCCACTTTTCAAACCCCGCGGAATCATCCTGTTCTTTCCGGACTTTTGCGACCAAAAAAAAGAAATGTGAGGGACTTTGACATTTTTTGATTTCCAAAAGGCTCGGATAAGCATTCCTCACAATCAATTTGTCGTGACTTCCTAATTACAATCAAGGTTGTGAATTATACTTCCAAATGACCGGAATCATCAACATGCAATGAAGTACTGAGTTCCAAGGACAATCTTACACAAGTTGTGTGATTAGTTTTCATACAATAAATACATAAAATTATACATAGGTACAATCCCCTAAGTTATCAACTTCAGCTAACAACGGAGGAAAGTTTCAGAGACTTGTGCTTTTCTCTTGTTCGTCTTCTCTTATTGATGAAGAGCAATTCATTGGTATTCGAACTGGGCAAGTTTGCCCCAATTCTTGATGGTGCTTGATTAGGGGAATCATCTAGCTCATTTTCTTCGTTCACAATGGATCCAATGGTAGTATTCGTTCCCGAGTAGTACAATGCATTTTCAATCAACTTGTCGTTACCCAAATAAAGAATCATCACCAAATTGCCAAATGTGACGGCAACAGATTTGAAACCATATTTGACTATACTGTTGATACTATTGGCAGTAAATCCTTTTCCAGTGGGTATATCAGCTTCCGGGATTTTATAGTTAATCAAACTTCCGTCAAAAGCAGTGATAACAAACGCCTCCCAGATATCATTCAAAGAATTGGTTCCATTAATAGCATTCAGTTTAACCAACGAATCGTATGATTTAGAGAATAATTTACGATTGTGGTCTTTCCTCGATCTTAACGTCATCAACCCGTTCTCTATTGTAGATTTACTACTTGAATCCGTATCACTCAAGTTCTCGACTGAATCATCGTCTTTAGCTGATTTTTTCCGAAATCCAATGATCATATTCACGTCAGTCAACTCCCACAGTTCCACATCCTTGTACCAGTATTGATGCTCAACAACAGCATTGAAACCAATACATCTAATTTCTCTTGGATCTCTTTCGACTCTTAGACAAATGTTATTCTTTGACCGTTTGATTTCTAAGTTGAACGTATGCATAATAACAGTTTTTTCATAAAAATCTTCGTAGATGATGGAGAAGGATTGAATTGATGCACACCCACAGAACTTACAATGTGTTGGCTCGGAATGGGCTACCCGCAATGATCCGGGCTTGAAGTGTCCAATGTCGAAAACCCTCAATATGATCCCGGTTTGAACATCAATTAACTGGGCAGTTAAATCGGTTACTCTCAATACCATACCCACAAATTCAATACTGGCAATAGTCGGTTTGTTGATCGGTTGGAAGAGTTTCTGATTCGATGGGATAATTTGCCTTTCTTCAGTAAGTTGTCGCTCGTTGAATTTTGAACGGAAATCATTTCTGTCGCCATTGAAGGAGTTGTTTTGGGATAACGTCTGCGGTGTTAATAACTGGACCCCTGTATTATATATATCCTCTTGGATAGGAAGTTTTCTAAACTTCCACTTGTTATTAATCACCGTAGCAACGAGGACATCATCATTTGTAACATTGCATACAATTCTATCACTGACTCTGGAAGTGAATATCTTTTTGGCGGTGTTCAAAGTCAATCTATTTTGGTTAATTGTGGAAACTGAGGGCCGGTCATCATCATCCTCATCTTCCGTTTCATCATCGTAGATGGATGTAAGAATATTTGATATCGAAATCGAACCATCATCACAAGCTATGGTTATCAATTCACCACTTTCTAACACCATAATGAATTCTTCGTTATTTAGTGCCTTCTCTAAACTCTGTAATTCTTTATCCACGTCATTCTTGCGTGAATTCAAAGGCGGAGGAGGGAAATTGGCATTCATATTTGAATTCACAGACATTATCGAAACATCACTACCTCTCCTTACTCTCTTTTGCTGGAGTTGTTTTTTCTTTTGTAAGATTTTTCTGGCCAAAAATCCTGGAACTGTCTTTTTTCTAAAAAATGACTCTAAAATTTTGATTTTATTTTTACTGTACTTTTTTAGTATTTCCAGTGGTATCGAAACTTGCCAAATGAACTTTAGTTGCTCACGTTCGAAGCATTTGATTAGACCATTTTTGAAATTGATCAATATAATATGATTCCCATCATCACTAATTTTGATGTGGTTGATTGGCCAGAATTCTCTTGATTTGGAACTGGATGTGAATGTGCTAGAGATATTTATAGGTGGAGACGAGGCAAGCTTGGTAAGGGGTGACCAAACGAGAATCTCATGATCCAAACCAATAGAAACTATGAATGAAGATACTGGATTGGTACAAAGCCTTAAAACATCCTGATTATGACCATCATTATTGTTTAACTGTATTAGATCGATAGATTTGAAGAATTTTACTTCATCAACGATCTCGAAATCTAAGTTTTTTGAACCATTAGAATATTCTCCAGAACTTTTCTCTGATTGGTCAGAATTCTGGTTTGTATTCTTAAATCTATTCACTTTGAAAATCAATTGGGTTATGGCAATAACAAATAAAAGAATAGTTAACAATTCCAAGTAATAGAATTTACTATTCTTATTCACAATGATATTTCGGTAACCAACACTAACAAAATTAGGTTGTCTATCGTTGAATAAGTTGTAAGGTATAAGAATCACCCAGTGAGTGAAAATTCCTAGAAAATGCACCAGTTCGATTAAAGGAATGAGAATTAGCCAGAATGTTGTTGAACTTGCTGGTCTTACTTTAAGCAAATATTGGCCGAGTTGATACCTTTTGGATCGACTATCGGGCCGAGAGTTTTTAGGTGCTTTCAACCTAAGCAAAAAGGCAGATAGGATATTAGCTTCAAGAAGTGAGACCTGACCCGAATCGTCCGCTTTTTGGTCTAATAAATCAGCCAATTCAAAACGATTCAAATCGATAATAATCACTCCCACAAGGTACGTAAGTTGAAGGAGATGGTCCAAAATTAAGGCAATGATGGTAGCTTCGACAAATCTTGATAATCTCATAGATAAATAATCCATAAACTTACCGTAAAAATAAACTTTAAATAAACCAATTCCCATAATGTTTAGTAAGCTAATTCCGGAAATATTGAGAAAAAGCACTTTGGAAACATTGGGGATATGCCATTTTTCTAAATCAATGCCAAAAACCCTGAAAACTGCATTGAGAAACCATATTTTAGCGTTTGAATTTTTGACGCTATTATTAATTCCAAGATAAAACTTAAATATTCGCTTATGGATGTCGTTATTAAACTCGAATGAATTATCACCTGCTAAGTCATTTATCAACCGGAACAAATTCCTTGAACTTAAAACAAAAACTGTGAGTAAATAGGCTGATCTGGTGAACGTAGTCAGAGGTTCGAATATTAATCTCCAGGATTTATAGTTATGGATATAGCTTATGATATTAATCGAGGCTGCGGCACTAATGAATACTTCCACAATCCAACCAATCAATAAGCCCAAATTTGAGCGAATTTTATGCTGATTAGCAATGGAGAGATAAACGTAGATCAAGAATGCCACTATAGCCGAGATTTCCAACAAATTAAGTACAGCGAAGAACACTTTGACGACGATCAAGGAATCAGTTTGAATTAAAAAGTATTCGATAAAATCCCGAATACTAACCAGGAAGTCTGTAGTTGAGACCTCCTTTATATTGACGGTGAAGTTGTGATTCAACACAAGGTCAGAAATGCTTGATTTGTGAATGACGTAAAACTTCATTATTTGAGCTTTTTCAACGATGTGGTTATACTTAAATAAGTCATCTAGAAAAAGAGTCAATAGTTGAGTATTTTCATCGAAATTTATATGTTTGACAATGTATTTCTCAACTTTGGATGCTTGGAGTGGGGTGAGAGTTGAAATTGAGTTCAAATTTACGGGCCAAACTGAAAAGGGAGAGAGTACAACCGAGTTGTTCAAATTTGAAGATAAATAGTTTTCGTATTGGTTTAAAAGTTGAAGATTTCTGTACTCCAAGATATTAGCCCTTTCCAAGGGGTTATTTGGGGTTGGTACTTGGACGGTGATTTTCGATAACGAGTAATTGGAGTTATTATCCAACGAATGGTCGATTATAGATAAATTTTTCACTGCATCCGCCAATCGGGGATTTTGGGTGGGGTAGAGATGATGGTCGATTTCCGGCAGGAGGGAAAAATCGTTGAAGTAGCATGCAAGTTGGCCATTGATTTTCATGATGGTGAAGTCATAAAGAACATTATAAGCAATGATGAATACGAGTAATGAAGGAATCAGGATTATTAGCTTTGGTGATGATAGGATGAAAGATATGAAACTGATCACCATTGACGGGTATGATTTTTCATGAAGCGGTATTGAAGGTATTGAAGGTTCGAGAGTCCTCTCTTTCGTTGGCCAAGGAAACCTCATGATATGTTAGACATCAATGGTAAATAGTAAACGAAGGTGACGAAGGTGCAAAAGTTGAAGCAACCGCGTAAATATATATACGACGTGGTCAATTATCACCAGTTTATTGGTTGTCGGGGATTCAGGTGATTTAAAGTCAAATCCATAAAGGAAAACCTTACTCAACTCTATAAATGACTGTTTTAAAAAGCCCGATATTAAATCCAAAATTAGGACTGTAAGAAACAATAGCAAGAGTGCTTAAACTTTTTTTTTTTTGTTCTTTATTTTTCTATTTTTTCTTTGGGTATCTTAAAAAAAAAAAAAAAAATGGGTGAAGCTGTGAGACTATTGTGCGAGTACTGTGTGAGCACTGTGTGTGAGTGCTGTGTGAGAGTCCTTGTGGGAACAATGTGTGCCCGCTGCTAACCACAGAGTAGAGAGGACTACATGGGCCGGACATTAGCCGAAGAGCGAACAATGACCGGAGTGAATGACTAGATCTGGTGATAAAATCGAGTCGAAAGGTGTTAATCTGGTGACTATCTCTCGCTTGTAGTAATAAAGAGCGGTCGGCAACAGAGCCAATATACCATTTTCTGGGCCGAATGCAGCGCTGGTGACGACGATGGGGACCTGAAATGCAGTGATCGGTGCTGCACTGCGGCCAAAATGAGTCCTCCGGGACCCGATAGCGCCGGACCAGATGCTGCGGCGGGCCCAATGTGACATGGGCTAACCCCTAGGTAGTCTTCAGCGCCTATGGTTAGTTACCAGTGCCTCATGGGGCGGCCTCGGGCTTGGTTGACGTGACACTTCCTGCCAGATGGAAATGTGAATTTAGGGGATAGAGGATATTTTCATTACGGAGCGCGATACAGCTACATATGCATGCATTAGGGTCGTGACAAAGATGCATGTGGCACTCTTGATATCGGGATGTCGAGTGGAACTAAAATTATGCCTAATCAGGAAGTGGCCGTCCATGAGACATTATCTGTCGAAATGACTTTTCTAGATCTAATGCTCCGGCACCGGGTCAACGGGGAGAGGCCTTAGAGCGTCAGCCTCACCGAGAGACCCCAGCGAGACAGCCCCTAGGGCCTGGCGCTCAGAGTGATAGTGAGAAGGAGAACGAACTTGACCTAGAGTGGGACTCAATTGAAGGTTGTTTAGCAGCTAGAAACTGCTAAACAACAAGAGGACGTACAGTTCAAGGACGTCCTTTGCTGCCTACTTAGGCGTGGTGGGTGCGAAATTATGTGCCCTTCTTCCTGCGCAAAGTGTTTGTTTCCCAAAGCACGCTGGCTAGATTGTTGAAAGAGTTTATTCCTTTCGTATATATTCAATACACATTAGTTTGATTGAATCTGAATTATTTAGAACAAAGGCATTGGCACTGGAAGTCCTGCTATTGGAGGTGCGACTAAACCTGACATAAAAAATTATCTATATATGTAACGGCACAAGAAGGTGCAAATGTCAGCACCATCGACGATCAGACAAGAAATGTCTGCAGAGTCAATCATAGAGAAATGTCTGCACAGTCAAAGAGAAATGTCTGCACAGTCCAAGAGAAATGTCTGGACAGTCCAAGAAGGACAGTAGACCAAGAAGAGACAAGTGTCTGCACTAAGAATAGATAAGTCAGAACGGGATCTGTGCTCTAAGAATAGACATGCGTGTACTAAGAATAGACAGTTTCTGGATTAGGATACAGCCAACCAGAGATGTCTGCATGAGACTGGTACTATGACTGGTATTGTGGTTGATATTATGTCTCATATTATGACCGATCTTATGTCTGTTATGCCTGTTATTATGACCGATCTTATCTGCTGTGTCTGTTATTAAGTCCAATCTTATGGCCGTTCTCATGTCTACTATGTCAGTCTGCTTCTACTACAACTGGTCTTATGCATTTATTCTTCTCCTATTTATGGCCTAATGTAGCAATCTGCAATCCGTTCATTTGCACCAATAAATCATCAATCTTCGAGTCCAATAACCCGTTGGCATACTCGTCTCTTGATGTCTGGTCCAAATACTGTTGCACCTGCGCCAACCTCGAATAACCCTCAGTACAAAACTTCATTTGGATTTTCACCAATGCTTCAAAAGAAGGATCATAATATGGCACTCTTAATCTAATTAATTGCGGCAACTCGGCCTTCAATTGCTCATTCAACTCTTCAAAAATATCTTTGGCAACGGCCAATTCCTTCTCAGCCCGGGGCAATTTCCCTGCGTCCTTGGCGGGCTTATCAATCAACTTACGAACTTTGGCCTTGCACTGATCATAGTCGATCTTCTTGTGCGCCCGCTTTTTGATAGCATCGTCAATCTCCGTGAAGTAGTTACTGAATTTGGTTACGGGGTCCAAAATGGTCTCTCTGAAAGGCCCGTCCACCTGCTTCACGGTTTCCTCATCAAACTCTTTAACAACCAGCTGGTAGTAATGGCCCACACTGCCATAAGTAGACCCCCCTTGTTTGGCCTCATCGTACAAATTGCTAACAATCTCGGCAATTGTCACCTGGGAGGCAGTGACGGCTCTTAGTGAATCCAAATATCCCTTGGTAGCGGTGGAAACGCTGGTACCGGCGGTTTTAAGCGTAGTATACCGTCTTTCTTCAATATCATAGTCCTTGTCTAAGGTCTTGTCCACTTCTTTCACAGTCACGGCGGCCCCGGCACGGTTGATGGCCTTCTTGAACCCTTCCCACGACATAATTGAGATCTAAACCAAATGAACTGTGCTGTTGTTTTAATAAAGAAAACCCAGTTTATCACCCGTAGTCAACCGAATGCGAGAGAGGGTCACTTTCTTTGAGAGTCGTGTCTTCACCAAAATACCGTCCTCGTGACAGGATCAAACCTTGAGTGAAAAATCGAAATCGTTGTTGTTGCCGGATGCAGAGACCTGTCCAGCGATGTCTTCCACTTCAAACATTGAAGGAACTCCAGCTGAGCCTCGAAATGCTGGTTCTGGCGCCATTGACGTTCAGTCTCGTCAGAGTTGTGACATCAGCCAGCTTCTGAAGGAAGAGAAAATCGCCAAAATCCTCAACCTCACCGCCCAAATCAACGTCTTCACCAACAACATCAGAAACACCAAACGACTCTACGACAAGTATGACAACGAAAACCAGTACCTCCAGGACTACATCGGTACTCTCATGAACAGTAACGAAATCAGGAAGTAATAACAGACTTGGTGGGAGTGTTTTGTGATTCGCTTTTATTTTTTTCTTTCTTGTCCATATATACGTTTGCAACCTTTCACCTGCCATTAGTCCAATTTACACCAGTTTTGACGCGAACTTGCCCTAACCAATGTTGTTTCTTGACGCCAGCTGAGTACAACCATGGTGTTGGCTGAAGCAATTGAATAATTTATGAAAAATCTGGGGTTTCACTTTTTTTTTGTGCCCTATATAACCATACCACAAACATCATTACTTTTTTTTTTTCTTTTTTCTTTTTTCTTTTTTCGTTACCACAATTTCAGGTGACTCCCAAATTTGGCTGCAAACCGCTCGAAACCCAAACTTACTACTTTCAGAACCATTTATTGCTGTCACCAAACCAGAAAACGTTCCACCAGACCAGCAATCGTTCCACTATACAAGTTGGCTGCCAAAAATAGCACAGATTTCCAACCCCTAATGTTTGACAACGAAAACATCGCCACAGAGCAAACTATAACCCAAACCTGGCACAATTCGGTCCAGCCCTTGGCCCTGGTCCACCCCAATGTACCCCGAGTCCCCACCAGGCCATTGAAGACTCTCCTAGGAGAAGGTTCCGCAGTGAAGTCTTCGCTTGAACATGATTTTGAAGCGGCAAAGGCAAGACTTCAAAGATATAACGAAGACAAAGAGGAGGTTGAGGAAATCTTCTATGAAGCTTCTCCAGTGTTTCCTCCCCCTGAAACTCCTGGCTTTGAACCATCTCTACTATCAGAGTCACTTAAGCCATGTGTCGAAGCCCACATCACCAGCCATATGGAACGACCACTTCTTCCTGACGAAGCTCCTTTGGTACTAGAAGGCGTGGATGGAGAGTTTGACTGGGGCCCATTAGCTAATTTGGTCGATCTCTCTAGTCTGGACTACGAGGTCACTTTGCTCCGTATCTGGGAGTATGAGTTGAACACCGTGGACAGCGATGAGAGTGACTTCGGCCCCGAACCTTCATTTGGTGCTCGCTTAACGGAGGGACTTAAGTTGGTGACCTCTTTCTTGAAGAGGTCAATGGTGGGTTTGACGGAAGAAGAGTACTACAAAAGGTATCCATGGTCACAGTTCACAGGAAGCCCTAGTGAGGCCTGAACAAGAAATAAGTCAATACTCAGAACAGAAAGAGCTACCTACTGACAGCCCCAAGAGTAATGAAGCGGAGTGGATGTCCTTCTGCTGCTACCTATTCTATGTATTGAACAGGCTTAATACCGTCACAATTGTATTTCGTATTTCTATCTACACAGAGCACTGCATCTTCTGACATTCTATCCTATGTATTGACCCAAGGGAACAAGATTAATTCCGTCATCCTTCTCCAATTCTCTTATCGTATCCCTTTTGATCTCTCTCTTCTTCAAATCACTTTTTAACAAGCTATGAGCACAGTACAATGACGTAGCTGACCACGCTCCGATTGTCATCTTTCCATGGTAGTTTCGCAGACTTAATTGTCGTAGTTCTTGAAGTACTCTTGTTTTGAACCCAGGGATCTTCGTCACTCCTCCATCGAAGACCACATTCTCCAGTAAGTCGCTCCGAAGATCCACTGCGGTGCCTTCTATTATCTGACACACAGTCTTGGCCAAATATCGTTGCTCACCAGTGAAGAACATGGACTCTATGACCTCATACCGTATTCTTCCTGGAACCTTCACCGATTCGACGATTTCATAGTCTTCAACCTCGTCCGATGTGTCTCGGGGCCGAACCAATACCGCATTTGTTATAAACCGGTCGATGATTTGGAACAAATCGGCTCTTTGGAGAACCTTCTCTTGCACAATACCATCTTCCAACTCTACAATCTTCTCGATAATGCGGTAATGGAGACTGTACCCGGTTTGAAACTTATCGTCCCTATAGGAGTGCTCCTTCAATAGTCTCAAGTCAAAGATGGGGTCTATCTTGAGCGACGTCCAACCTATGCTTATCACCAACCCATTTCTTAGATTAGCACCAATCAATGACATTATCGACGGGGTTTGGTACATTATCGATTTGATTCTCAAGTCAAATAGAAGCATTTTACACAACTTGTAGTTGTCCAACAATGAGGCATCATGGATCAAAATAACCTTACACTTGGTTGGCAGTAGGAGGAGGTTTGTAGAAAGAAGTGTCTTTATATTTCGATGTAGCTTGTGATCGGGCCAAGTCGCTGGGATTTGGTCCTGTTGGTGTATTTCTGCTACACGGCATAGCACCGGGTCCGCTTGTATCTTTTCCTTGAGTAATTGACGTTCATTGTGGTCTAGAGAGTAGTTTGACACGTCTAAATATGGCGGGAAGCTCTCTTCGTTACGGGCACATTCTCGTGTTGTTGGCACGGTAATGGTGGGACGCGGTTCACCAACATAGCCAATGCTTGTGAATCTTGATCCTAGATCAAGAACTATGGGGATATATTCATTAGACATGTATCATTAGGTACGAATGGAGGTTGAGATTTAAGCTGAAAAAGCTCGAGAGGAAGTGAAATCTCAAAAAAAAACTGAAAGAAAGTAAATCTCAAAAAATGTTTAAAAACGGTTGGAAATGTGGAAAATATCAGAATGTCAAAATGCCAAAATGCCATTGTGTCAAAATGTCAAAATAAACTAGTATGTTAGTGTTTTCAAGTTGTTACAGTTCTTGCCTCACGTATAGTGAATCTAATTTACACTCTATACAATAAATAGTCTCTCCTAAAGCAACTCCAAATCATCATCATCCATGTCCATGAAGTCATCAGGCACTTCCTCTTCTTTGACCTCTTCTGCCTCGACGGCCTTGTGCTGGTGTTTGATTTGGAACTCTTCTAATTGCTGCAAATTCCACACAGATACCCCCTCTTGGTCTTTAGGGTTGGAAGGTTGGGCCAAGTTCCTCAAGAACTTCTTCGCCGTCGCCAACGCCATGTCTGTCGATAGATTGGTATCCGAGTCATAGAGGGCCTGAGCAATCCATTTAGGTAATTGTCCTCGCTTACTGTTGAATCTTCGATCTGCCAACACCATGATACCGTAGTCATCTTTCCCCCGGAGAACTCGCCCTAAACATTGGGCTGCATGTCTCATGGCATCGAAAGATAAGAAGTCGTTTTCTCTGATTTGAAAATGATCTCTCAAGAACTCCAACCGGGCTTTTAAGATTCTGGATTCGGTATATTGGAACGGAATACCAATCATCAATACGGTTCTACCATAATGATGGTCAAAATCAATTCCTTCTGATACTTTACCACGAGCAACCGATAACAATACTGCCCCTCTACCATTTGAACATGCCTTTCTGTAAGTTTCCAATGCCAACGAAGTTTCTTGCGCATCAGGGGTTTCTACGAGAATCAACTTATACTTCCACACTTCGTCCAATACTCCCATACTCTGCCACATGGAGATAATCGACTCCATGTAAAGATACGAAGGAAAGAACACAACCATTCCATCAGGGGTGATTTTAGAGAATTCAATCAATAATGAACCGTAGTTTCTCACCACAGAAGGATCATTCCTGATCTCGAATCGGGACGAAATTGATACCTGATCCGATCCTTTGGTGACGATCATAGGCAAAAATGATCTTCGGGCCAATGTCATTGAGTACGATTCTTGAACCACAGTCTCAAAATTTAACATCTTCGGGTACATGTCCAAGGGAGAAATGGTTCCTGAGGTGATGATCACGGAGGAGAACCGGTCGAAGACCGGCTTTATGGCAATCGATGCATCCAAACAGGTGAAATACAAGATGGGATTGGGCACAGTAGAACCTTCTGACTCGAATGGTTCAAGAATTAACTGGAACCCGGTGTCGTACGTAGATACTAGAGTTGCGAAAGTAGCGATATCTTTCAAAGCGGTGAAATCCTCAATTTCTGTCAATTCCAAAGTCCTCACCAATAGTGATAGCCGCTCCGAACAGAATCGTAATGGTTTTTTGTCGATAAACGTAAGTTCTTTCAAATGCTGTAGGAAACTAGTCGGGGTTTCACTGATGACATGAAGCACCTTCATTCTGGTTTTAAGGTACTCGATAAACCTTTTCAAGAATGAAATGAAATGCTCGGCTTTTCGAATATTTCCTGGTATGGCTTCGTCAAGTAAATCTTGGGGTAATGTTGGATTGGCCATGAACAATTCCTCATCTCGGGCGATTTCCGCCTCTCGTAGCCCTTCTACAAGTTTCTCGTACTCATTCTGTAATTTAGCACTATCCTGAGCCTTCATGTCTTCCACGGCTTCACTCAACTTATTTGCTCCTCGAGTGGCTCGCTTTAGGATATCATCGGTCAAGTCCAATGATAACGACTCGATACAAACGTTATCGATGTTGTGGGCTTCGTCAAAGATAACAATACTGTCTTTGGAAAGTTCTCGTGACACTCTTTCTGCGATTTTGGGGTCCAATAAATAATGATACGAATATATGATGATATTGCAGAAGGGGATCATTCTTCTCACGGTGAAATAGGGACAAGTGCCTTCGAATTTGCAAAACTTTAGCAAAGCATCAAAAGAATATACTCCAGGTGGGATAAGGTTATGTTGTTCATAGTCATACAACTTTTCATGGAAACTACACAAGCTGTCTACCTCTGGATTGGTGGCAGCATCTTCTGGATTTATTGCACCTTCTTCGATTTTCTTCTTTAGTTGCCCATTGGTGATTCGACGACATTTTTCATCCACCACTGTCCCCTTACGTTCCTTTGAGATAGTGGGATGCAAGCATAAGTTTTTTCTACTGGTCAATCCGAGTCCTCTAAAGTCTTCCACGTACCCTAGCTCTTGGGATCTGAACTCCATCAAAGTATACAATTCAATCAACGCCTTTTCGATTTCGGACATCGTACGCGAGCAATAGACGATCTTCCGATGTTCGGGATAGTGCATTTGGTAAGCAACCGTTAACGACAATAAAGAAATGGTTTTACCAGTTCCTGAAGGCATTTCTAGAATACAGTTCCCCCCCACGTCTAGCGTTTTCTTGATATCACACATGTACGCGTACTGCTCAGGATAGATCCTGGGGTACGGGAACAACACCGGCAAGTCATCGATGTAGAACTTCATGGTGGCGTCGAGAAACAAAAGAGCAGCAATATCAGCGTGTCAGACGATATAACGAGATGATTAAACCGTACATTTACATCCGTGCACCAAATTCTCGATTTAAACCCGTACACCAAATATAATCTGCATCCGTGCATTCTATATACAATCTAACGGCCGAACTTGTCTACTATCAAGTTGGCGAGCTTTGGGTAAATGATATCCGACGTATTGCCACTCACGGTATGGTAGATACCCCTGGCCGAGTACAATACCTTCAACGACTCCATCTCGCGGTTGTACTGGTCCAATCGCTTCTGGAAGACTGCTGCGGTGTCGTCCTGCCGTTTAGATAAGGGCTCGCCGGTGACGTCGTCTTTGAATGGCACCTTTGGCGGGTTGTAGTCGAGATTGTAGATTCTACCACTGGGTAAATGGACCCACCTTGCCTCGATTCGGTCCAAGATCACCGATTGGTCGACATCGAGCTCCACCACAAGGTTTAGGGTTGACTGGCGAGGCAGGAGCACCTCATCTAATTGCCGGGCCTGATTGGCAGTTCTAGGGAAACCGTCCAATAACCACGACGCTTGTTGGTGGAGCCAGTTGGAGCTGCGTAGGTGATTGGTTATCAACCCCACCATGGTTGAATCAGGCACCAATTGGCCGGCTTTAATGTACAGCTGGGCTTCGGAGCCAATTTTGGTGCCCTGGGAAATTTGGGTCCGTAAAATGTCGCCCGATGATAACGTGTGAATGTCAGGAAATTGTTTGAGAAGTTTCGATGTTTGGGTTCCTTTGCCTGATCCCGGCGCTCCGAGCAACAACAACCGCAACGGTCTTATCAACGACATGGGGGGCCTGAAGGAGGAAGAAAAGTGTTGAGAATTTCACAGTTATTATGGCCGTGATAATGCGGAGGAAAGGAAAAGCACGGGCCGAGGACTGGGCCTGCGCCGGATCGAACCCAGCACCGCTCGGCCGAGGACTGGGCCCGTTTTTTTTTTGCACAGCGCGCCGAAGGGTACCTCCGTACCCCAGGACCCGTACCTCTCGATTCTACAGTATAGTATTTCTGGCAAAATATCTAATAATACACACTTATTCGTCGTCTTCGTCGTCTTCGATGATTCTTCTCTTCTTTCGCTGCTTACTCTCCTCCGCTTCGTCTGCATCTTCCTCTATCGAGCTCTTCTTTCTGTATTTCGCATCTCCGTCGTTCTTCACCTGTCTCAATCTCTCAGCTCCACGGTCAAACTCTTCCTCATCGTCGAACCCGGGTCCGTCGTCGTCTTCTTCTTCCTCAATTTCCTCTTCATCATTAGCTACAAAGTCATCCTCTTCATCATACTCATCGTCTCCATAGGTTCTGGCAAATCTTTGGTACGAAGGCTCCTCCAAGTTCTTGCCATACCCACCTACAGCCGGACTTCCTGATCTTTCTAATCTCTCTTCTTGTAATCTTCTTCTTTGCTCAATTTGACGCTTGAGCTTTAATGACTTTCTCTCGTTTTCATCGGCTAATCTCTGCTTCAATAACGGATCATCGTCGGTGATGGTGTTGAATATCTTGTCTTTCTTTTGAGTAATCTTAAGTGCTTCGGTCAACTTCCGGTGGGTAGAAGTAAACGTAGAAGACGGTAAGAGATTTGCTGTCTTATTCAATATGGAATCATTCTGTAATATTTCATAATTATCGTGACTTTTCACCAAAAAGCTATCGGTAGTAGGTAAACTCTTGAAGTCAAACATTTCATTACCAACTTTTAACGAAATTGAACCATCATCCCACTCAATGAAATGGGCATTGGACTGCTTGATAATTTCATCATTCCCACTGTTGGAATATCTCCATCTTATGGTATTTTCATTCAACAACTTCTCGGCAATTAAATCATTCTTCACTTGTTTGGCGTCCATCGAACTATTAGACCTGGCTTCTGCATTCTGACGAACTTGGTCCTTGAACTCATTGGGATCAAATGGATGCGCTTCCACATTCAAGAAAACGGGCACTTTGATAGCATATACATCGTCCTCAAGCTTGGCGGATATTGCATGACGGGGTAATGATAAGTCAATAGTTTTTAGTTCAACATCGTCTTCTTCTTCTTCTTCAGTTGCACTTTGCTGCCCACTATCGTTCCCCTTGGACTTGGAAAATTCGTCTTCCTCGTCACTTCCAAACAAGTCATCAACTTCTTCTTCGTCGCTGGGGTTCCGTCTGATTTCTTCCTCCGACATTGTGGTTGAACTAAGAACTGGCTGGTTGGTGTATGAACAATGAAAAATAGCGTCAAAAAAAAAAAAAATAATGGAATCAACCCGTACACCATGAACTTTGTCTACCAACGATAAAACATAGGCTTAGCAGATGACCCAGATTGTTGACAGTTACACGGAGAGACAGAATTCCTACAGTATATTGAAGCACGGATTAGACAAATTTGTCAGAGAATGATAATAAAACATAGAGTACAGCACGCAGAAAGAAATATATAAAACAGGAAGAAGAAAGGAGAATTCATGGGACAATGAGTTTCAATGGAGATTTTGATACATTGAGTCTGTTTGGGTAACGACATCCACATCAAATTATCAACGGTAGTTTTATTCCATTGAGTTATTACATGTTTGTATCTTTTGTGGTTGTTTAAGTCTAACAGTTTAGCGTACCTTTTACTTCAATTTATCGTTTTTCATCCATTGATCGTATTTCGTATCGTAGATTATTGCTCTTCTTGAGTCGCTTGTGCAGAAGGAGTGGATACAATTATAGACACATTCGGAGGTGAAAGTGGGTCTTTAACCGTAGAAGGAGGAGGTTGTTCGTGATTTTGAGAAGCAGAATTTGGAGGGGTTGAATTCTGGGGAGTAAAGGCGAAATCAAAATCAGAGCCGGCGTAATAATCCCCATTAAGTTTCAATGACTTTTGAAAATTTAAATCATCGAGTTCATCGGCGGTATCCTTATTAGAATCACAGTCAGTTACCTCATATTCGTTGTCGGAATTATCGAAATCAAGATGATCATTCCTATCACCAGAGGTTCTCCGATTGTAACCAATCAAATCATCGTGCTGGCTACTGGAAGATAAGGACTTGCTATGTCTTCGAAAGGAGGGCACTGGGGGCTTATTCAAAAGAGAAGGTGAATTGGCTCGGTAAGGATGGGTCGATTTCGGTGACGTCCCTGGAGTAATCAGAGCAGCTTTGGTGGTGGGTTTATCGAGTCCTTCTTGTTGTGTTTCGGATGTTGCTGAAGGTTCCTCTTTTTTGCCAGCATCATTGGTTTGACGTTGACTGGAATTACCATGATCTGGGAGCAATTTATAGGCGTATTGGATCAAAAATTCAACTACAGACTGTGATAAAGCATACTCCACTGGGTCCATATCATGATTTGGATGGGACAAGATCGAGGGCTGGAAAATAGCTGCCAAATTACGAGAAGACATCAAATTCTCCTGCGAATTGTTCTGCACCATGGCAAGTAGATCCAAAATGTAGAATAACAACTGTTTGGACAAATTAGGCAAATCGTCAACCATTTCTTTGAATTCTCCAATGGCTTCATGAACGTCTCTGGTTAATTTCTTATAGTTTTTCGATTTGGTTTGGGCCTTTTTCAATTTGGCATCGATTATTCGAGTTTCATTAGTTTCGTCATCTACAGGTTTCTGTTCTGGGGAGATATCTGAATTTGGTACTTGTTGTGGCAAGTTGGTTTGTGAGAGTTTTGGGGTATTACTGTTGGAGCTGTTTAGTCTTCCGATATTGGCCTCAGTCAATGGTTGAGAATCAGAATCTAACAATTCGACGGGGGTCTCAGGTGGCGGTGGGACTGGCGAGGAGGATGATTTTAAGGGTTTATTAGGGTATTCAGCCTTGTACTTCATGTAGTTGATGATCCTTGGTCTTTTTCTTAAAGGATCTCTGAACTCCTCGTATAGTTCCAAAGGGATAAGAGGTTCGGGCAATGCATTCAAGTATCTTCTTAAGATGGAGGCGGCATCGTGGACGGTAAACCCATCCCAGTTCAAGTTCTTCCCAAAATCTGGAGGAGTATTGAATATGACCTGGAGTTCCTTCAATCTTTTGGATGAGCCTCCTACACGGAAGATCCCTTCCACAGTCAAGCCATTATTCTTCAAGTAAACACCACATTTGGCCACTACGATAGGAATCTTCCCGTACTGTAAGACCTGGTCGTTTGATTCATTGGTGAGGATGGATATTTTGGCTGCTGCTTGGCTGATGGCTTTTTCTAGACTGACCCCGAAGTATTTGCTGTTTTCGTCCACTAGCGGGTTGTGTTGTAGGAAGGAGTCACGATGTTGTCTTATGCTAGCCGATTTTTCAGACTGATTCAAAGAGTTCGATCTGACGCGGTTGACGTTGTTGGCCGAACGTGCCTTGTGGTTGAGGATAGGACGTAAAAACTCCTGGTGGGGCGACGACAGGGTGAAGAAGTGATTGCTAGGAGTGGAGGCGGTGTGATTTGTGTTGGTTGTGGTTGTGGTGGTGGAGGTAGCACCCTGAGGAAACGGTATGAGTTGGTTGGTATTACTATTGTTGACTGATGAGGATAAGATTGACTTGGAGGGTGACTTGGAGTCACTAGTTAAGAGTTCATTATCGGAGAGTTCATTAACGCTTTCATTAGACATGAGGCTGCCTCGTTTGAGGTTCTTAACCCAGCCGAAGATGGAGGTTCGGTTGGTGGGAGACAGCGAATGGGACATGGGGAAAATAAGAATTAAAAAAGAACGACAGAAGTTGAATTTATGGTTGTATTCCCTCTCTTTTGGTTTTGGCGTTTAGACGAGTATGGAGGGAGGGAGAGGACGAGGACGAGGGAGGGAGGAGGGAAAAAAGGTTGATATTTGTAGACGGTACGCGGTTGGGTTGATGTGAGTAAAACTGCTCGTATACGTGACTTGAGGAGAGGTGGTATTCGACGGACAATGTCACTCAGGGAGCAATCAAGAGATTGGTGATTGATTGAGATAAAACGGTGCTGGATTTGTTGATTGTGGACGAAAAAACAAAAAAATACCAGTTTAGCTCGAGAGAAAAATGTCAAACACAAAAAGCGAGCAGACAGGGAGCAGGAAGAGAAAAGGATGACGGCGAAAGGAGTAGGAAGGAGGAGGAACGAAGTGAACGAGGTTGCAACAAGGCGTAATGAGAAGCGTAAGGGGTGTGCAGGGATGTGTAGTTGAGTGTAGAGGTGGATGTAGAGAGAAATGGCGTAGGCAGGGAGTGGGAAAGCGTGGGCAGGGAGCGGACGGGCATCGCAGCGCAGAGAGAGAAAATGGGCAGAAACGGCGTGCCAAAGCTAAAAATAGGCTGGGCCGCGATAAAAATAGATGGGCCCGTGGTGGGGGAGATGGGGGGAAATGGGCCCGTGATGGAGGGGGGAAGTGCCACTGGCGCTTATTCTGTTGATATGAGAATACGACAGCAACAGTATATCAGTCACGAAACAAATGTCTGGCGCCAATTCATTATCTGAAGTGGCTCTTTGTCTGTCTGCGACATGCCGCCAAGAATCCCTTGACGGGGCGCTGTCTGTGCGACGGTTGTCGATTTTTGTCGGGGATTTATGCCCAAAGTGACAGGGAAATGTGTGGAGTAGTGTCCGCGTCTGCAACTGTTTACTTTCCAACTGTCTGCTATCTGCCACTGTCTGCTATCTGCCACTGTCTGCATCCGTTACTGTCCAACTATATAGCTTCTGCAACGTTTAGTGTCTGCAACGTTTAGTGTCTGCAACGTTTAGTGTCTGCAACGTTTGTGTCTGCAACTGTCTGCGTCCATCAATGTCTGAAATGAGGCTCTCTCAGACTCCACTCTCATAGACTCTCATCGTCTACAGACCCCACTCTCTGCCTACATCGCCGTCAACGACTCGTCTACAACATCTACTCTCTATTGCTCGTTTATTTGTTGCACATATTTCGTTTATTGCACATATTAGCTCGTTATCAACTGCATGTATCAGCTGCATAAACTGCACATTCAATTGCACACTCAACTGCACACTCAGCTGCACACACAACCAAATGCACAGATCACTGCATCACTGCACATACTAACCTCGCAGTACCGCTTTATCGACCGCTCAGTTCAATTGCACGTAGTTACCGGGGAATTGCCCCGTTTGACCGTTGTATCTCCCGGTCCACCATCCGTTGGCATCAGTTGTCCTGTCGACAATCTCAATCACAGCCCCGGCAGTAAACGTCAAGTCTCCCTGAGCCTGCGCATTGTAGTCATACAAAGCGGTACAGGATTGTGCCCCAGGTGCGGCTGGAGCAGTAGGGGGGGCCGTTGGAGGAGCTCCGTATCCTGGAGCTGCACCATAAGCAGGAACAGCAGCAGCAGCAGCACCATATCCAGAACCAGCGGTGGTTTGTGGAGAAGCGTAGCCCCCGTAGCCAGTACTGGTCGGAGTAGCAGCAGCCGGTGCTTGGCCGTACGCACCATATTGGGCCGTTGGCGATTGGTAGCCAGGACCCTGAGGACTCTTATAGTCTCCGTAACCCCCTGCAGCAGCAGGCGCACCAGCTCCGGCGGAGTACGCAGGCAATTGTTCTCCGTTAGCAGCAGTAGGTGAACCCGGTGCACCTCCATTTGCAGCTGCCATCATTTGATGTCTTCTACGAGTGGCTTCCAATTTACTCTTCGCATGGCCCACTTTGAAGTGGGTTATACCAATAGCATCGGCTTGCTCTTCAATGTCACCCTTTTTCAAGTGATAGGCTTCAACAATATCGCTTTGTAAATCAAAGTAGGGGATCTTCAATTCTTCCATTCTCATGTACAATGTATAGAAAATGTTCAATTGCATGTAGTAGAAACTAACAAACAATGGGTTGATGAAATCAGACTGCATTTGAAACAAAATTGGGAGCTCTTGCTTCAATAACTCATTATAGTAATCATATTCTTGCTGAGCCACTTCCACGGATGCTTGAGCAGAGTACATTTTTTCCTCGTCTTTTGGAGTTCGTTCTTTCTTGTCTTCATACTTCTTGAGCGTTCTCTTATGGCGATCCAAGTCCACCTGCTTGTGATCTCTTTTCGTGGCCATTTTCCGGATCGATTGAATCACCTTCAAAAGTTCCTGCGCAGGTTTAACGATTCTCTTTTCAATCAACTCCAAGTCCGGCTTCAAAGTCTCCTTCAATTCCTTAACCACCTCCCGATACTGCTCGGCCGCCTTGATCCCCTCGGGGTTATCTTCTTGCACGGTAGCACTGGGGTCACTCAATCTCCCACTAATGGGCTTGTAAATCTCCTCGATAGCTTTACTGAAGTCAATCTGGTAGTCCAACATCCCGTTGACGGCACCAAAGTATCTCGTGGACTCACTGCTGAGCTTCTTGGTCTCAATCTCCAACTCCTTGAACCGCCTCTCGGCATCCTGATACACGGGGTCAGTGGTGACTTCCCCCATGTTCATCTTCTGACGAAAGTTCTGAGGGGCCCTGACAATCGACTTCTTAAGTCCTTTGAACGACATTGGCGCTTGCTGATTGATTGGGGTAACAGTAGATGCTGGTGCTGTTTTCCTCCTTTTTGGCCCGTCGGAATTGCCAGGATAAAGGTCGTGCGCTTGCCCAGGTCACTCAATTTGTATGGTGCACGGGTGTGAACATTTGCACCCAAAAATATGAAGACAGAAGCGAGACAAGTGAACGGTGGTTGCAAAAGATGGCATTCACGAGATTGATCATGGCAATTTCGGGGACACTGCTCAAGGCTGGGCATGTGCCTGTGT
Organism: Isabelozyma heimii; assembly: GCA_030555995.1. Classification (NCBI taxonomy): domain Eukaryota; kingdom Fungi; phylum Ascomycota; class Pichiomycetes; order Serinales; family Metschnikowiaceae; genus Isabelozyma; species Isabelozyma heimii. The sequence goes on from JANIVW010000040.1 coordinate 43,040, forward strand.
CGGTAGCTAAGTTGGTTGTTTGCTGGGTATTGGAGGTGTTTCTGTTCTTGCTCACAATTCCAATTCGTGTGCTGAGAGCGGTGGCTCATCCATTGCAGTTACAGCAGAAATGACAGGGAGACCGAGGCTTTGAGGAGTATCGACCTGAAGTATAGCAGGAGGACGAAGTTTGTGTGGCATCGAGCGGAGTATATTGTGGACCGGTATGTGTTTCACGCTCCGGTGTGCATTATGTGCAAATTGTGGTATGGGCCCCTAGGTGGTTATAGGTTCAAGGATGTCCTGCTTAGTAAGACGGAAGGGCTCAGGGAATGGACCGAGCAGGCGCCGATGAAGCAGGAAGTGAAGCAGATGGCTTTGGATGTGCCATTCTGGCCAAGAAAGCCAAATCAGGCTTCAGTTAGGCCCATGACGGAGCAAAATCGCTCCGACACGGTGCTAGAGGTGCCCAAGGAGAGGGATATACCAAGAAATGCAGACGGATAATGTGCCCGAACCGTTTCAAACCCCGTCGAGTTGGTTTCAGCAAAGCGGTTGCACACCACACCTGTTGTCACCCTCAGAATAATCCCCCGGCCCGTCACTCGGTCCATTTCCCCCGCCAACACTGCCTACCTTCAGGATATCATCAGTGCGATCAAGGCCATTATAACGCGGTCTGATTACGACTATGGCAGCTTGGCCCCGATTCTCCTTCGCCTTGCCTGGCACTGCTGTGCCATCTACGACCGGCACTCCCATACCGGCGGGTCCAACGGGGCCACCATGCGGTTCCTACCTGAAATCACCGACGAGGGCAACAACGGATTGCACGTAGCCCGTGCAGCCCTCGAGCCGATCAAAGCCCGGTTCCCTCCAATCACGTACTCTGATCTCTGGACTTTCGCCGGGAAAGTGGCCGTTCAATCCATGGGTGGGCCCATAATTGCCTGGAAATGTGGGCGGGTCGATTGCACGTTTGACAAGCGAGTGCCGCCAAATAGCCGGCTCCCGTTCGGGGACAAGAACGCTGACAACATCAGGGCCACATTCGACCGCATGGGGTTTGACGACGGGGAGATGGTTGCTCTCTTGGGGGCCCATGGTATGGGCAGATGCCACCCGCAGTACAGTGGCTGGGACGGCACCTGGACCCGCAAGCCTACGGAGTTCAGCAATGACTTCTTCCTGGTGCTTCTTCGTGAGGACTGGCACGAAGAAATCGTGGCCAGCACCGGTCGGAGCCAGTACTTCAACAGGGACAGGACGTTGATGATGCTAAACACCGACATGGAGCTAGTCCGCGACCCGGGGTTTAGGCGCTGGGTCGAGGTTTACGCCGACGACGGAGAGTTTCGGCGGAGTTTTTCTGCTGCCTTCGCGAAATTGCTCGAGCTTGGCGTGCGAAGGGACGAAAATGGAGCCGTCCTCTGGCGAGAGTAGTGCGCTGACGGGCCCATACAGCCACAACCCGGGCCGAACTCCGTCCATCAGCGAGCTGTCGTTCCCTTCACTCCATTCCCCGTCCACCCTCGAACCCATAGCAGGAATATTGCGGGCATTACAGGCATTGCAGGCATTACAGGCCCATTCCCCATTTCTCTCTGGTCTCTCCCCAATCTCTCCCCAATCTCTCCCCGCTGTTCGTATCTCCCTGGTCGTATCGCCTGGCCAGAGCTCCTGTTCCCCACCCGTGCCTCCGGCCGCTTCCGACCTCGTGACTGCAAAAAATCTCGGGCTCGCAAACGGCAACATCACAAGTGAAAAAAAAAAAGTTACGCCATTTATCAGCTGCTCTTCTGCTCGGGAAGCACTGGTTTCGTATAGAAAGCGTATAGAACACCAATAGACAGACAGATAGACAGGCATACACACTGTACTACAACTACAATGTCAGTTCAGCTCAAAATCCAGGACTTTGACGTGTTCCCAGAAAGCGGCTTCTTACCCAGCAAGTTTCCTCTTACTTGCTTGCCGGATGCCTACTTCCAGCCGTGGGAAAGCCTCGTCAATAACCTTCCCTCGTTGATCCTCACCAAGCGTATCAGGACCTTGGTCGACAAGTTGCCCCAGTTATCCGCCGCAAGACTATCCTCCGACGAAGAATACAGAAGAGCCTACCTGGTGCTCGGGTTTTTGGCCCATGCTTACATATGGGGAGTCAACGAACCCACCAACAAACTCCCCCAGCAAATCGCCCAGCCATTGATCGAGACTGCCGAATACTTGGGGCTCCCTCCACTAGCCACCTATGCCGGGTTGATCTTATGGAACTTCAAAGAAATCATTCCCTCCGGTACCGGGCCGGAGCACTTTGACTTGGACAATTTGACCACCATCAACACATTCACTGGTTCCATAGACGAAAGCTGGTTTTACCTCGTCAGTGTCTACTTCGAGTACAAGGGTTCGTTTGCTATTAAGACTGGAATGGAAGTATTGAAGAATATCGCTGATAAGGACATTCCTACGTTGATCAACAATCTTCAGAGTCTTGCCGAGTCCATCGACGCTTTGGGCTCGGTGTTGATGAGAATGGAAGAAATGTGTGATCCTCATGTGTTCTATTTCAGAATAAGACCCTATTTGGCCGGGTGGAAAGGCATGGCCGACGTCGGATTGGATAAAAACGGAGTAATATATGGAAATGAACCTAAACCAAGAAGTTACGCTGGAGGGTCAAATGCCCAATCATCGTTGATACAGTTCTTGGACGTTTTGCTCAGTGTCAAACATCATTCTACCGGAGAAAGACCGGCTCCTCACGAACCATCCAAAGGAGATGCCCCAAAAAATGCATTCATGAACGAAATGAAGGAATATATGCCAGGAAAACATCGTGACTTCTTGAATAAGCTTGAGGAAGTCAGTAATGTCAGGGAGTTTGTGCTTCAAAACCAACAGTCCCACCCAGAGTTGGTGTTGAGTTATGATGCCTGTTTGGCAATGTTGAAGGCTTTCAGAGACAAGCACATACAAATTGTTACCAGATATGTGGTATTGCAAGCCAAGCACGCCAATAAAATGGGGTCCTCGTCTACTTTGAGATCGGGGTTGGCCAAGTTGAAGAAGAAGGGTGTGGAGGAAAAAGGTACTGGAGGTACGTCTTTGTTGCCATTCTTGAAACAATGTAGAGATGAGACTGGGGATCCTGCTGCTGGTTCGTGGGGTAAGAGAATACTCAGTGATGGTGTGATGAGATTGAAGTACTCCAAGCTGAATGGTATCAACGAGGATTAAACATGGATTCGACCGTAGGTGAGTACGTGGTAGTACTTGCTAGTAAGGGATAGTACGTGATAGTACAAATGCATACGCAGGCTGCTAGACATTTTGTAGCACCATGATCCCATAACGATAGTTTCCTTCTCTTTGCCCATTTCCCTGATAATTCTTCAGTTCTTGGTGTAGTAAATAAAAGTTCATAGTTTTGCATCTAACGTTTTTTTTTTATGCGCAGGAAAAAAAGATTTTCAAAAAATTTCGACCCTCTCTTCCATCAGACGACATATATGTTCAGTAGGCTTACAACCGCCATAACAAGAAACAGAAACATATTTAGAATGTCTACTGAAGCGTCTTCTGCTGCTGCCGCAGCCTTGTCAACTCAAGCTGAAAAGCCAGCTCAACCAGCTCCACCAGCCCAAAGCAAGAAATCAAGCAAAAAATCGAAGAAACAAGACCAATTCTTGTTGAAGACCCCCAAAGGTACCAAAGATTGGGGTGACAAAGATATGATCATTAGAGAAGCCATTTTCGGGTCATTGTCGTCATTATTCAAGAGACACGGTGGTGTAACTATCGATACTCCTGTATTTGAATTGAGAGAAATCTTGACAGGAAAGTATGGTGAAGACTCGAAATTGATTTATAATTTAGAGGATCAAGGAGGAGAATTAACTTCTTTGAGATACGATTTGACCGTTCCTTTCGCCAGATATGTCGCATGTAACAACCTCAGCAGCATCAAGAGATTCCACATTGCCAAAGTTTACAGAAGAGATCAGCCAGCCATGACCAAAGGTAGAATGAGAGAATTCTACCAATGTGACTTCGATATCGCCGGTAACTACGATGTCATGATTCCAGATTCTGAGATCTTGAAGATCTTGTGTGACGGATTGAATGGATTGGGAATCCAGGACTTCAAAGTGAAGTTGAACCATAGAAAGATCTTAGATGGTATATTTCAAGCCTGTGGTGTGAAGGAAGAAGATGTGAGAAAAATTTCTTCTGCAGTGGACAAATTGGATAAACTGCCATGGGAAGCAGTGAAGAAAGAAATGGTGGTGGAGAAGGGACAATCCGAAGAAGTTGCTGATAGAATTGGAGAGTTTGTTAAGTTAAATGGTTCTATCAGAGAAGTATTGCAGTTATTGAGCCACTCCGAGGCCTTGAAGAGCAATGAATCAGCCCAAAAAGGTATTGAAGAGATGTCGGTTTTGGCCGATTACGTCGATGCTTTTGAAATCGATAAATTCCTCTCGTTTGACTTATCTTTGGCCAGAGGTTTGGACTATTACACCGGTTTGATCTACGAAGCTGTCACTGCTGCTTCTGCTCCTCCAACCAATGCTAGTGAGCTCAAAGCCAAGGCTACCGAAGCCAACAAAGAGGTTGAAGATGCTAGTGAGTATGTGGGAGTTGGTTCCATCGCTGCTGGTGGTCGTTACGATTCTTTGGTGGGGATGTTCTCCAATGGAAAATCAATTCCATGTGTGGGTATTTCTTTTGGAGTTGAAAGATTGTTTTCCATCATTAAGGCCAGAGCTGCGAAGAAACTTGAGAAAATCAGCTCTACCGATACCGATGTCTTTGTTATGGCTTTCGGAGGTGGTGAAGGCTGGAATGGATTTTTGAAAGAAAGAATGGAGGTCTCTAGTAGATTATGGGCTGCTGGAATCAACTCTGAGTACTTATACAAAGCCAAAGCCAATATTCGTAAGCAATTCGATGCTGCTGAAAAGAGTGGTGCTTCCGTTGGGGTTATCTTAGGTAAAGAAGAATTCCCTGAAGGTAAAGTCAGACTCAAAGCTTTGGGTCAAGGTGATGACAGTGACCAGGGTGAGCTTGTTAATGTGGAAGACTTAGAAGTGGCCGTGAAAGCTAAGTTGGCTTCTGTTCATCACGATGGATTGAATGACCTTACTCGTTTGCTTTTGAACTTATAGAAAAGCTGTAATAAAGAGTTTAGCGTAGGGAAGTGTAGTACAATGGCTGAACCTGACCTCATATAATAACTAATTTACACTATATACGATAAAAAAAAAAAAATCTTGAAGTTATTTAAGAGGACCTTATAACTTGTAAAATACCTGAATTTAGTTTGAAAGGACTCTTAATTAAGCCCATTGCCATTTTTGTGCTACCTACCTTATTCCTGGTTTTGATCAAGACCACCTACCTTGTGGCCATGCTTTTGCTTTCCCGATCTTTTCACCCGGTTCCACAACGTATTGATGTCGTTGAAGCAAAACCACCAGATAACTCCGCACCACGAGTTCACCTGAGGTAACGGGTCGTAGAAATCAGCAGCAATTCTTCGAAGCTCGGGGAGTTTCGTCCAGGCAATGTACGGGAAGTCATGATGTTCATTGTGGTATCCTACGTTCCAAGTAAGCATATTCAACGATCCATAGTAGGAGTAGGTTTCTGGAGGTGGAATACCAATGTTTGTAGTTGAATCTGAGGTCTTTTGCTGTCTTGGTTTGTTATTGTCGTTCAATACATAGTGCTCAGCGATAAAATGTCCAGCACATGGATGTAAAGAACCGGCCAAGAATGAGGACATGAGGAAGTAGAAAAACGTATACCACCCCCAGAATCTCACCATCAACACATCCACGCTGACTTCAAACAAAATGTTGAGTAGATGAATGTAGGTGAATTTGATTTGGGTAATGAACATTGGTCTTAAGGCGTAGAAGAAGATCTGGAAAATTGCAAAGAAAACCTTGCCCAACACATTAGAAAGGAAGAACCCTTCGAACTTCGTAGGTAAATCGGTGTCTAAGAACTCGTCTCCCATGAATTTATGATGAAGTTGGTGATAAGGCTGGAAAGAGGCCGAATAGGGGATTCCGATGGGGATATTGGTAAAAATAGCAAATAACTTGTTGTGAATGGGTTTTTTGAAGAGCAAGTTATGGGATAATTCATGAATAGCAAGGAAAATTGCCTGGTTTGCAGTGGCTCCGATAACATACGCCAAGGCGATGAACTTCCCAGTTAATGGATGGGTGTTGCGGAGATAGTAGGCCACTGACAATTGCAACAACACCACGCCAATCACGTACCATTTAGTCTTGGGCTCGTATCCAGTCAACTTCCTCACCTCAGGATGCTTGGCCAAGATCATCTTTCGGCGATTCACATGGGGTTCCACGTCGTTGGTCCAGTAGAACTCATTCAACACCTCGATGGGGGCATCGGCTGGTGGAGTATTGAACGTAAATGACTTGCTGGAGCCACGGTGGGTGATGTCTCCGTTCATATCGGCGAATTCAGCAACTTCGGTGAATATGTCGATTCTGGGTTTCATGAAAGGGGAATAAAATGTAGATTTGAATTATCTGTTATTAGCGAGAGAAGAAGAAAAAAAAAATAAAAACGTTTTTCTCGCTTTCATACTGTGCCTATTTGGGCGAAATTTTTCACCTGATTTCCTAAACGAACTAAACGACCAAAGTATCGGCCCACGGCAGTATGAGCGTGTAATGGTGCATTTGATCGGTCAGGACAATACAGGGCAAACAGAGGAGAGTAATGCCAAAGGTATGATCCAGATCGGGGACGTGGGAGGTACGGATTGGGCTTATCTTGAAATCGGCCTAATCCAGACTACTGTGCGAAAGAAATTTGGCAGCCATACTGATTCCTATATACTACGGGGTTCTTGTTGGCAGAGAAGTCACATTTGATAGGTGCCGTTAGTATCTATACTGGGGATACTTGTTCAGCTGGCCTTGAGGAGGGAACGGTGGATTTTGCATTGGTCCAAAGTTCGAGAACCCAGGGTTGTTTGCAAACGGTTGCATTCCGTGGTAGTAAGGGCCCTGGGGGTAGGGGAAGCCCGAGTTCTGGTACTGGGGATACGCATTGTACTGCTGGGCCGCTGGAGCTTGGTTTGGGAACTGTCCCTGGTTTGTGAATGGAGATTGGTTTGGGAAAAGAGCTTGATTAGGGAAAGGAGATTGGCCGGAGAGAGGAGCCTGATTGGGGAAAGGAGCCTGGTTTGGAAACTGGTTGGGGAAATGGTTGGAGAATACTTGCTGAGTTGGGTGCATCGTTGGCGTTTCACTCGTTGCCTTAGCAGATGCGGGAGAATTTGGCACTGGTTCTTTCCATATGCTTAGAGAGCCCTGCACTGGAGGTAAAGAAAAAAACTGTTCATTTTGTGAATCTTCTGTTTTTATCGCAATATTCAGCTCTGGCTCAAGTACCAAGCTATCGACCATATTCTGTAATCCCACCTCTCTTTCCTTTTGCGATTCTACGACCACTTCTCTTTCCTTCTCTGATTCCGCTAATTTTCTTACCTCCTCTGATTCCGCCACTTCCAGCTGCCCAGTCGAGCCTTTCAATTTACTAGCATGGCTACGAATTACATCTTCAAGACTCTCAATTATTTCGTCTTCGGATTGTTCATCTGATGAAGTGGTCTCCGAAGGTGGAGTTTGGATGACTCCTGCCGCAGGAGGCTTGTTAATCTCTGTGGCCCACGTCTTAGCCTTTGACCCTGTACTGTAAGTCCATGGCTCCTTTTTGACCTTGATTTTATCTCCATTCTTCTTTCCTTTTTGCTTGGGTCTGGCAGACTCTGCCGGATTTTTCGTGACGACGAATCGGAGCGTATCATTACTGAATTCCACACAGTCGCTTGATTTTAAGAGCTTCCAACCGAGAACAAGAACTGCTTGAAGTCTTGATTCTTGTTCATAGTGGTCAATTTCTCGCTTAATAATTGCTTCCATGGCAGCATTATTGTCACAAGTTTCGAGGTCAGCTTCGACTTTCAAAGCTAGCGAATTGTCGAAAAATGATGGAATTTTATCAGCAAACTTGTGATCAGCATTCTGTGATTCTTGTTTTGCCTGGAAGTATACCGAGAAGTCTCCATTCACCAAATTGACGTTTCTTGATCTGAATAAATGGTCGTCTCTAAAGTCTTTGAACTGATACCCTAAAACAGAGAAGTCCTTTAATATTACATCTTCTTGGAAAAAGTATGCTCTGGAAGGTCTTGTAATCGAGGTAAGCAGATCCATTACTTGAGACTGTAACTGACTACTTGAAGCGCTGGTATCTAAATTATCCAATAATGAGTTTTGGAACGTAGATAAAATCTCCAATGAATGTTTCTTGGACACAACATACCTCAAGAAGTCTGTATTTTCACGGAGCCAATTAGCAACAAATCTAGTGACAATCAAAACTTTTGACCTATGTGTGTTATCCTTGATCAATTGAGTGAAGTAGGTAAAGCAATTGTCGAGATAACGTAAAACAAACCTGTTTAATTTGTCGCTTTCATCAGTATTCTGGGAAAGCTTTTGAAAGCATGCCAATAAAATCAACTGCTGTAGATGAAGGTCCATAGACCCATGCGACTCAGGAAGAGGGCTGAATAGATCGCTTGACAGCGTATCATGTTCTATCAGTTTGTTGAAACAAAGTTGAGAGAAATCGTTTTCAACTTTGGTGTATTTGATTTGCTTTACGATGAATGGGCCATTATGGTATACATCTGGAAGATAATGATAACCAATTAAACAGATGAGCATGGCATTCAAAATCTCGTCAGTGATTGGTTTCTTTTCGTCCTGGTTATAAAAATCCACCAAATAGTCGGTGAAGGCGAATTTTTTCTTCATGATATTGGAGAAGTTGCCTAATCCAAGGGTATAATTTGGGATTCTTGTGAAGTTTGACCTCAAAAACCAATAAATGGCATTGAATTTGTCATCATAGAGGTTATGAATAATTCCAATATGATTATATGGTTCATTTAGAGCTGGGATCAAAGCAATGCAATATTTATAGTATCTGATCGCCTTTTGATAGAAAGGCTTCATGAGGATTCCCTTGGACTTTGGAGTCAAGTTCTTGTATTTCCAAAAATTACTATTCGACAAGCATGGGTTTACGTAGGATAGCTCGATAAATGATCTATGACGCGACAAATTGCCCAATGACAAGAGACAATAATGGATCAATGACAAGAAATTGGCCTGAACATCGGGCACGGATATAGGATAACAGGTTGCCGAAGGGGAAAAGTCGAAATTTCGAAGAAAGAAAAGTGGGATTAACCCGTTTTTATACCGTGTTGAAAAATGCTTTAGTAAATTGGAATAAAACTGATGGGCGTTTTTGAGGAATTTTGCAAGATTGTCATGAATTTTTCTGCTTTCAACTGATTGCACCTTAAACGAAGTCCGTTGTTCGGAGTTCTTTGCCTTGAGCAATTCGTTGATTTGATGTTGATTTCGGTCAAACAAGCTAGCCAATTCGTGCTGGAAGTACTTGATGGTGGGATAATGGAACTTCAGCCAGAGTATTTCGAAATATTTGAGCGTGGTGAACTCAGTGGAGGAGTTTCCCGAGGATGATTCGACACTCTGGTAGTACTTATTGGAGTCAGAGAGGATCCATGCCTGGAATTTACCCTGGATATTATGGTTCATTCCGAGCAAGTACGATTGGTCAGCGAACTTCCGACTAAGGAGCTCATCCAATGTGGCTTTCTGCAGCTCGATGTCGCTGGCAATGGCCTGGGGAAGATGATCCATGGTGAAGTAATGATGGTGGATTTGTCTGGGGAGGAAGATAAAAAAAAAGGAGAAGAAGAGTCACTTTCTATGCTAGAGCATAACTATCTACTACTATTCTTGATGTTAGCTGTTGAATGGCATAACCGACACCCTGGGCCTGGCAGAATTCTATTGGATTATAAAGCCTAGCAATGCTTTTGAGGAAGTGAAAATTTCATAGGTAAGCGAAAAAAAAAAATGATGTCGGCACAAAACTGCGAATGATTCTTGCCGGCATGCACGACCGGCGGCAAAAAGATGGCAAAAAAAGCTCCGACAGGAGTATATAAAGGAGAGAACCCCAGGAAAGCAGAGAGAAGAAACCTAGTGTAAGGCAGAGAGAAGAACGGCTTACAAGCAGAAATCAGGAAAGCTTAGATTTAGAAAAGAAGCTCATAAACAGAGTACTGGATCATTGCATAGGCCCCTAAAGCAAGCAGTAGAAAGAAGCAGAGATAAGCAAAGTGCTTACAAGAAGAGATCCGATTAATAGAGAGCTCATTGCGAAAGATATTGCGATTATTGTTATCACAACAGAGATATTAAGGCCAGAATTATAGACCATGACGGAAGAGTCGTTTCCCGTAAAGGTCTACGTATACGACTTGTCCCAGGGCATGGCAGCATTGTACTCTCCCATGATCTTAGGTACCCGAATTGATGCCATCTACCACACATCTGTGGTGGTGTACGGTACTGAGTACTACATTGACCAAGGCATCAAGCATACCCTCCGTCCAGGCACTACCAAGTACGGCCTTCCGAAAGAGGTGTTGGATATGGGCGAAACCTTTGTTGATAAGGAGCTCCTTGACGACTTTTTGCAAGAGCTCCATACTCGTGAGGACAGAAAGTATCATGCTGTGAGTTACGATTTGTTCGACAACAACTGCAACCACTTCACCGACGTGGTGCTAGATTTCTTGGTGGGCAAAAACCTCGAAGACAGAATCCTCAAGCTCCCGCAGCAGGTGTTGAATACGCCCAACGGCGCCATGCTTCGACAGATGATCGGGGGAGGCCTGGGTGGTATGAATGGTAATGCCGCTTTTGGGTTTTGAGAAGATGGCTGGCCGCTCGTTTTATTGAAAAAAGGGGGTCAAAGAAAATTGTGATGTATCATATTTTGTATAGATAATGAACGTTTTGGTTCTACTAATGTGATGTATAAGTGTTATGTGGTGCAGTTGATGGAAGGAGGTGTAAGAAGAGAAGGAGAGACCGTGGTGATGTATCATGTTTTCCCTTTTGGTAAAAATATGATGTATCAGAACCCCCGGTGCATGTTTCAAGAAAGTTGCAAAAATGGCCGCCCCCAATGCGAAAACTATATAAATCCCTGGATTCCTCCCAGGGTCCCAACTTCAACCTACTACTTTCTTCTCACAACTTCTTTTTCTTCTTCTTTTCCTATTTAAACCTACTCTTTCTTTATCACTTTTTTATGAACGGGGGATGAATCGCATTGAAACAACAGTCTTGGATCATAAAATGGCCGAAACTACCGACCTGTCTCCTACCTCTGCCGCTATCGACAACTTAGATGCTTACGTCCCCAAGCTCTGGAAGCCCACAGGACCCGCCGATAGCAGTCTATACTACCCTTACATGTTATCGAGCACCAACGATGGCGACTTTAGTACTCCCATTAGTCTCGGCTTTGTCGACGAAGCCACCACCTCATTAAAGTCAAACTATCTGTTCAGTCAGCCCCAGTATCAAAACAGCTCCAGCTTCCAAAGAAACAATTCTGAACCAATGATCCCAGCCGTCGCTGCTGCTGTCACCGGTACTACCAGAAACGGGAAACTGTCAATGAACATTAACGCCCAAAGCTATACCCCTTCATATGTCAGTGGAGCTACCAACACCACAACCAGAGCTAGTCAGGACTACGCTCCTAGCTCCAATTCAAATATTTCTTCACACTCATCGTTCTCGTACGATTCCGATTCTGCCACCCCACTCCAAAACTCTTATTTTGGATACAAACCTAACTACCCGTCCCAGTACCAATTATCTTCAACGTCTAAACCGTTGGTAAAATCACCATTCATGACAAATAAATATTTAGAAACTAAACTGGACAGATCCAGCATTGATCAATTGAAACTTGAACTTTCCGTCAAGGAAAACTTAATAGGAAGACTTACCGAGCAATTAAATGCTCTCAAGAATTTAAAATCAAACAATTTATCAAACGATACAAACAATTCTTTGAAGGTTCCAAACAATTATTATCAATTGTTTAAAGACTTAACCAGCGCCTTAAATGACAGGAAATTGGAATTGGAAGATACTAAACAACGATTAGAGTCATTGATTGTTAGTTGTTCCATGACAAACAATAATTCCAAGTCTTTGATTAGTGTCAATGGTCAATTTGATGAACAGGAGTTAACTCATAAAATTGTCAATAAGCTAGCAATTTTACTGAGTGAAAATGAATCATTGTTAAAGATGATTAGCTACTCAAACAAACTGAGTCTCTTAGTTGAAGTAGGCTTGCTTAGAAATGAGAATAAGTGTTTAAAGGCAGCCCAGGATAAGTGAATCCATAAAATCTGCTATTTCAATATCTGATATGAGAATCATAAATTATATGTGTTGCTATCCCGGTCACTTGCTTTACAGGATCTTTTTTTTTGCAGCAATTAATAAATAAAATTTGTGGTACAATGTAAAATTGCGAACACAGTCTACACTGTTTCTTCGAGCTGAAACATGACGAATAGAAAGGTTAAACCCTTGGGAACAAATACAAATGTTATAAACTGTCCTCTAGCCATCAAGGGAACCATCAAAGAAGCTGGTTCGTATCGTCAACATTTGGTGGATAGAATTACACAGTTGCGAAAAGAAAACACAAAGAGGGCTCAAGCCATAGAGAATGTATTAAATTCCAAAGATGTGGAACAGAGCCTACTTGATATGTTCAGTGAGGTTAAGAAGTTACTTACAGAAAACGAACGATTAGGTGCTGAATTAAAGGGGCTGAAAATTTATCAACAATTTCTTACTGATGAACTAGAAAAAGTACTGGAAAACAAATGAATATGGTCTTATCTGGTATCGTGATTTCTATACTTAAACAACCCCTTGCTTCCAAGAAGGATACGTTTTGAACGTTTTTCAATTTCATTTATTAGCAAGTTTCATGTGTATTGCAAATAAACCTTTAGACTAAGAAAGATCATGATAGTAGAAACGAAAGAAAGCGGGTTAGGCACTTATATAGAGAATAGAATGAAAGGTAGTTAAGGGCTAAATAGAAGTAAAAGAGTAACATATCCTCAAATAGCCAAGTTTACTACTTCAAGCTTGTAATTATTGTCTCGTATACTTAATCTATGTTTTTCGAAACTAATGGTGGGCGATTCAAGAACTAATTACAAGAAGTTTGCTCATTAATAAGAAAAGTATTCCCATCAATAAAATCAATATTGAAATCTTCGGCAAAAGATCTCATTTCCTGTACTTGATGTTCTAAATCAGCTACCTCAAAGTATGCTTAGTTTTGATGAGGAATAAGTGGTGAAGAATTCCAGACTTGAGTTGTCTATAGATTCATTAGATTCAGAAATGCTCAAGGTTGAGTATGAAGATACTTCAGATTCTGGTGTTGATATCTCTGAAGATGTGTTTATAGACAGGGCTTGAGGCGGACAGAGACAATCCGTTCCAAATTTAAGTTGAAAAGGGAGTCGAGAACACGATCAAATTAGTTGCAGTTTTCCTATACCTGTTTGTGGTGTTCCAGCACCTCCAGAAATAGCCTTTATTCGTTCTCTGACATTATAAATTTACAGCAAGGTAACTATTTTCTCAGTCCCTTCAGCATCACATGAAGATTCAGACGTATCTTGTCTAAAATGAATATTACTTAACCCATCTTTCCTGTAGTGTTACCTGTATAATTTACCCTACGCTACCTCTCGATTAAAAGACAACTATGTATCCTAAACTTAAGCTAGATTAATTCCGAAATAAAGCAACAGATCCTAAAGGTCATCTGAGTGTTTTGAAGGTTCAATAATCAATATCTACAGAGATGACTACATAGGGCTAAGCTAATACAGGAGTTGTTTTGTGAAACATTTTGAAATAACTTATTATTTCTATTGGTATAAGAAATAAGTTAGCAATGAGTATTCCATTTAGAAGAAAATATGATATAAAGATAGTTATGGGATATCCATTTATATAGAAAATGGAATAGACGGTAACTAAGAGGTAAATAAACAATTAAGTGGGTTAGCAGTTGACCCGTACACCTTTCACACCCGTGCACCAATTATATATGAGCGAAAAACTCTGTCAACAAGCACGAAACCAAACCTAAAACGCATATACGTGTATCTGTCAACCAGATTGAGTTCAAAATCATAGCACCCGAGCTGAAATACTAATCTTTATTGACCCATCTACCCACTGAGAACAGCCAAAATGACTTACACGTCTCCAGCAGTTGTTATAGACAATGGTTCTCATACCACCAAAGCCGGGTTTGCGCTGGACGATTTACCTTCGTTAGTATTTAGTTCAAACTACCTGATCAACTCCCAAGGTGGCAAGCCATCGATTGTGATTGGAGATGACGAAATAGCGCAACAACCGGATGGAGAGGTTATGACTTTGTTAGAGAATGGAATTATCTACAATTTCGAAAATATTGTTAATAATTGGCACTATGTCTACGATAATATCGATAACCATAACGGGATTAACTCCAAAGATTTCCCATTAGTATTGACGGAACCAGTTTGGAACACTAATAAGAATAAATTAGCAACTAGTCAGATCGTGTTTGAAGAATTAGAAGTACCCATTTTTGCATTGGTGAAGACTCCAATCGCCCAATTGTACCATATGAACCGATCCAGTGGATTGGTTATAGATGTCGGTTCCTCCACCACTAGTGTTACTCCAATTTTGGATGGGATAATTCAGACTAAATCGAGTTTCCATAATAAATACGCTGGTGATTACGCCAACTTACACGTTTTGAATTATTTCCATAAAAAACTTGGTGATGATTACATAAATAAATTGATACCTGGCAGATATCACAACGCCAGCAGCTCATTCAAAAACTATTACGCTAGTTACAACTCGGTTCAAGACTTTAAACAGTCCATGTTAGCGATTAACCAAATATCTCCAGCAATCGATGCTCAAATTAAACAACAACAACTATTACAACATCAACAGTATGGATATCAACAACCACCACCTGCTACTGATATCACAGGCAGTAGTCAGCCAAAAAATTATCAATTAGCTAATGACACTTATGTTTCTGTGGGACCTGAAGAGAAGAATGTGTTGCTCGAGCCAATCTTTGAACCTCATTTATATAAATTGCCAAATGTTCAATTACCAGACCCAAGTATCGAAAACCCTCTGACGCATGGATTAACACAGTTGATTTTGTTGAGTTTAAAACATTTGGAAAACGCTAACACTTCAGGAAATGAAGCCAACCATCAAGCGATGAACTCCATGTATGGTAAATTCAATGAAATCTTGAGAGAGCTTTTATCCAATATTGTCATTACTGGTGGTAGTTCATTAACTGAAGGTTTTGACGTAAGAGTAGGCAATGATATTAGAAGAAGCCTTCAAGCTTATTTCAATAATTATTCATATTCTCAAGGTTATAAGTACTTTGCTCCATTGAGAAACTATCAAGTTGGAGACATCAATAATGTTTGGGATAAAAAGTTTGGAAGTTGGTTGGGTGCAAGTAATTTGGCTAGTATGCTCAATGAATCAGACTCAGGATATGATAATGGAGACGATGAAGGCAATGGAGTTAATATTGCTTTGGATAATTGGTTTGTCACAAAAGCTGATTACCAGGAGTTGGGAGAGGATCTCATCTTAGAGAAATTCAAGTAAAAACTCTAGAAATTAAGATAGAAAAGTTTGAGGTGAGTTTCACCTCTGGTGACGTTGTCACTTTGTAGTATATAACTATTCTAGTTCCATTTAACTATGTATAATAAGAAATACTGTATTCTAGGAAACGGCTTTGTCGCTTCATTCACTGTAAAAGGCTGCTGTGTTCTCAAATAAGTGAACACAGATATGAATAAGAGTTGAGCTCATAAGAGAGTCTACATGAAGCTCGAGATCTACGTTTGCTCAAATAGTTTTGATGTTAATTCATTTTCTATGTACAATAACTCAAATAAGTTTGAAGTGTTTCTTCTAAGCTTTCCAAGAGACGTACTTGTTATCGTACTTAGAAGCTTCACCGTGGACAGCCAAAATTTGCTTTACCTTTTCTTCCACTCCCAATTTATCTGGATTGGTAAGCTTAAAGTGTTTAATTACCTCAGTTGGAGTAGGCAAGTAAGATCTTCCAGAACCGTCATTACCGGTAATATAGTTTTCCACTTGCTTATTTCTTGGTAAGCCCATATTGTAAGGATAGTCTTTATAGGTGAGACCGAAGAAGCTTTCAATTAACGGTGATTGTAATTTGGCAGTATGAATGGAACTTTCAAACACCTTAGTGAAGAATCCATCTTTCAAAGCATCGAGAGGAGTCCACTTAGGGAAGAATGGTTCTTTGATTTTTTCAATTAATTTATGACTAACCCCTTTAACGAAATCATTAACTTCCACATCATTATACATCATGTTGGTGGCAGTTACCAATTCCAATTCAAATTGACTACGAATATCGTTTTCAGCACCACGGTTCAATAATTCGAAAGCAATATTTAAAGAACTTGGAGGTTTGGCAGATAATTTGGCGTAAGCTTTCTTAGCAAACTCAGTATCAGCCAGTTTAAATACATTCAAAGCTTCTTCAATGGTAGAAGAGCTGAAAGCTTCGTTAACCAACACCAAATCTTCGGGGGAAAGAGGGAATTTATAGTTTCCTGGTAATTTGGTTTCTGCAAATTCTTCAATGGCGTGGTTTACTAAAGCATAGTATTCACGGGTGGACTCCACAATGGAGGAATGGTTATCTTGAACTTTTGAGTCATTGATAGTGGGAGGTTGTAAGTTGGATAAACGGTTGATTAACGCTGGGATTCTGTCCGAAGGAATGTAGTGAGTAGCAAATCCGGCGAAATAAGCATCCAATCCAGATAAGATTTCTCCAGTAAGGGCAAAGTAGTAACCAATCTTATCATCTAATCTTGGAAGGAAAAAAGTGGTCCCCACATCAGGGAAGAAGCCAATATCCATTTCTGGCATGGCCAATTTGGTACGCTCAGTGCAGACTCTGAATGGAGCATGCACAGAGAGTCCTACACCACCACCCATGGTGATACCGTCCATGATGGACACGTAAGGTTTGCTGTAGGTAGAAATTAAATAATTGAGGTTATATTCCCTTTGGAAGAAGTCAGCACCGTAAGCTGGGTTTCCTTGTCTGATCTGGGCAGCACATTCGGCCACGTCACCACCGGCACACAATCCCTTGGGGGAGTTGGAGGTCAAAATGACCATATTGTTCAGGTTGGATTTGGCGTACTCCAAGAGTCTGGGAGTGATTTTGGATATCATCGATGTATTAAGGGAGTTCAATTTCTTGGGTCTATTGAGAGATACAACTCTGGCCAAATTTTTATTAGAAAACAATACATCGTCTTCGGCATAACCAATTGTATTGAAAGCGGGAGCAGTGTGCAAGGAGTTGGAAACGGACACCATTCTAGAGTAATTGCGTGGTATAGTAGACTTAGAAATTAGTCTAGTTCTGAGCATGGCGAAGGGAAAAGAGTGGGTGGGAATAGCCCTGGTTATATACTGTAGCAAAAAAAAAAGGTGGGGGAAGGAATTTCACTATACAGACAGAAAAACCTAATGTATGTGGCTATATACGGAAACTGTGAAAACTGTCAGGTTGGACATTTACATCATCGGTAAATTTTTTCGGGTGTTCGTGTGAAAGGAGCGTGAGCGAGCGACAAAAATGGGGCACCCCCAGGAATACAGCAGGGTGACAAAAAGTGTCTGCATTGGGACGTTAGGGGGAAATGTCTGCATAGGAGCCATCAGTCGAACGAGTGAGGGAGTTGTCCAATAGCCGGCCGGAGTTGGTGGCGGGATGCCGCAACCGTGGGGAGAGTGGGGAGAGAAGCCCAACCGGCCGCGGGTCGAGGGGTGGAAGGCGCGAGGGAGAGCCATAGAAGGAGAGACAGACACAACAAAGAGACAAGGGATTGACAAAACACGGACAACAGACAAGGAGTTAATAACATAAAGACAGCAGACAATAGACAACAGACAACAGACACTGACACAGACAAGGGGCAGACAGAGACAAAGACAGACACAGACGAAAGCGGGCACAGACACAGGCACAGGCCAACATACATATCATATCGATACTGCCAATGGGTTGTGGTGGACGGGTGCATGCCGTTTATCCGGGGAAAATCTTATCTACCCCACCAACATACAAATCTGGTGTACAGGTTGCAGACTGGAGATAAGAGCAGAGCTTTACTTGAGATCATTGCAGCTGATCTCTCATCTAGGGGGTAAGATACGTGCACGACATTCGTGTGTATATCTCTACTGTCTACAGCATATGGGACATCAATGACATTGCCTGCAATTAAAGTAGATTAAACTGGTTGATAAGATAGCATTCCTCTCGACTCTCGTCATGAGAATCCTTCCTTGGTAATCTGTAGTGATAAAACGTTCCTGTTTGATAGGAAGCTAGCATGATTGTGTTGTTGCTAGTAAACCCAATCTCGACCTTATGTCGAGGAAATACCGTAGACGACCCATTGTCATTGACCGCTTGTTGATTTGGTGGTGTATACTCTGGGAGTTTCACGAACGCAAAGGACCTTCTTGGGGGTTCCCAGATCAAATTATCAAAGTAGTCCTTGTATGGTAACTTCTTAATGATTGACTTGGTGTATTGATTATTGATGAGCTTACTTGTTTTCTTCAACGTACTGAGGGAAAAGTAGCCCTTTTTATCTTCTTCTTCTGGTGTAGTTTCGTGTTCAGAGTTGATGTTCCCAGTGGAATTCTGTATACTGGATATTGATGGACGTTTTGAAATAAGCAAATTGGCTAGATTTTCATTCAAATCCTCCGATGAGCGACTCTCACTGTCTTCATTATCGTTACCATCAGTAACACTTGACAGACTTTCGTAGCCGCCCTCCTCATTGGAACTGGGACCAGCGTTGTTCTGGAGATCAAAGAAATGGACAGTATTGCTCTCTGATCCACACCCAAGAATGGTGTTATCCAAATTAAACGTCAAAGCGTTGATTCGAGCGAGGTTATGGCCTCGTCTAAGGTTGATGATTTGGGTAACTTTCAACTTCTCTGGCGAAGGTTCTGACTTGAAGATTCTGATAATGGTACCTTTAGTGGAAGCAGTAACAATCATTCGGTGATCCTTAGAAATAGCAATTTTTGCTATTGAGCTATCGTGAGCCTTGAAAATCAACCGGGGTTTCAATTCGATCGTATCATACACCAAAATCCACCCATTAGAATCCTTCTTGAGGTCTTCTAGGGTAATCACCTCTTTCTTTGATATAGATGAATGCTCGTTCTTCTGTGTAAATTCAATGTATTGCTTTAGCGAGTTGAGAACAGTGGAATCGCTTGGCTTGAGAATGGGGAACTCGAGGTTTTTAATGGGAGAAGAAGGGCTGGCTTCACTGGAGGTGGTGTTGAATAGATCTGTCTGTTCGTTGATTATAGATAATGGCAATACCAAGTAGGATGAATCATCGGCGCTCAAATCTCCTACCAACTCAATGGGCTTGCTACTTTCTACGGGTGGGGGAACCAACGATGTGTCTGGTTGGAGGTAGGAGTTGATTTCCAATACTTTGATTAGTCGTATACAACTCAAGTCATAGATGTATATTTGGCCGATTTCAAGAAACACGACCAATCGTTTTCTGTTAAGTTTGATATCGATTATGCTGCTGGGGAATGTCAATTCACAAATCTTCAACCTTCGTTTGAGGTTATATACTTTCAATGATCTATTACCGATTTTGCTGGAGGATTGGGGGATGATGATGGTTAAAGACGTGGAAAAAAGCATTTTGAGGTACGATGTGGGATTCTGCCCGTCGCCGTTGTCATCCTCGGCGGTCACTTGGGCTTCATGTCTGGAGTTGGAGGATTCGGAGCTCGAGAGGGATTTCTTGTAGGACGCAGAGTTGGAGGAGTAAAATTCACCAAACGGGTCGCAATTGAATATCTTGTGGTACTCGTTGGTGGAGAGCGAGAGACACGAATAATCCTGATTGAACGTGAGATTATTGATCACCACCATGTCTGGTGCCACTGGAGGTTTGCTACTTGTAGGGAAAAGACGAGTTAACTACAGAAACGTGAGAAAGTGCGGTCACGAAATTATACGCAGTCGCAACCAAGGTGCAATTTAATGAAAAATGGTGACAGCACAGGTATACAATTAAAGGCTATGAAGTTTAAAAGGGGGTATGGTACATGTATGTGTAGTGTGGGTGTTGTAAGGGCGAGTGCTTACCCGTAGATAAGAGAGAAGTATAGGTTGTAAGGGCGTGTGCGATTGGCTGCAATACGACAAAGCCCTTTGTCAGCTAATTACCCATTTGCACCTCTAGCATGAAGGTATTTCTAAGGCAATCTGCTTATTCATCAGCTACTTCTTCCAATGTAACCTTGCGCTTTACTGCTTGGCCGTCGGAGGTCTGGGCCCCACTGGCTGTAGCTCCATTAGCTGTAGCACCTTCAGCCAGTTCTGGCTTCAGCTTTTTCGATTTCTTGGATTTCTTAGATCCCTTTGGCTCTTCCCAAGCATACAATGGTCGGAAACTCTCAATTACAGAACAATCTTCGAACAAATTAGGATATAACCAGAATGCACGAGGTAATGCCACTAAAGTAACAATATAAATGATCAAACGAACGATTGCTACGACAAAGAAAAGTCCTAACAATCCCAACAATCCCATAGACAAGTACCAAACGCCCAATTTCATGAAGTTTGGCCATAATGGGAACAAGATCACAGTAAATACCCCAATGATCGTCAACACACTATAAAGCAAAATAAATGGATTTGGCTTGTTATATGTCCATACAAAGTAACGGTGAGGGTCTAAACTAGCTTTTTTCGATGGTCTTAATGTTGGTTTGGTTCTATTTGGTTTCCAGCCTTTGATTTGCTTGATCTCGGCATAATGGAGTTTATCGACAGGAATGATGAATTGAGATTGGATCAACTGAATGAAAGCTCGGCCCACATCTTCTTCGGTTTCTATAGGAAGCAATTCGTTCTTAGGATTGGCTTGTTTCTTCTTATATTCTTCACTCAACAAGGCTCGGGTTAATCTTTTGAACTTGAAAAATTCAACGTCTTCGGTATTGTTTAACAACCCGGTTCTTTGTTTCAATATTTTATTGTCCTTCAAGAAATTGGCGACGTTGATGATGGCAGCGGATCTTTGGCCACTTGATGTGGAGATGGGCACTGTTTTGGTTTCCTCTGACATGTTGCTGGTGGTAGAAAGATGAAGCTGGGAAGTTTGACAGAAGTTGTCCATACGTGTTAGTTCGCGAAAAAAATGTCATAACAGAAGTAAGTGGTGCACGGGCCTGGAATGAAGCTTGATATGGTGTATGAAGAGAAGGGAGAAAGGGGGCAGTTTCCAAAGGTCAAGAGATGGTGAACATATGTAAAGGGAAGAAGAAGGGTATAAAAGGGATCGTGAAGTGCTGGAACCCAATGTACTTTAATAGACAGTTCGAAGCTGACAGTTTACTGCAAGAGTCCAAGTCTCCACCTCTATTGCCATACTATTATCATTGCTGATAGTTCGTGATAGTTCGCTGAAGGTCGTAAGTAGGTAAATAGTCACGAATGTAATCATGTTATTTCTATAGTAAATACATTTCCTACTTTACAATAGTAATATTGTACTTGTTGAAAAAGTTGCGAAAAATTCAATAATTGTTGCAAATTACTGTCTATTCTACATAAGCCAACCACCGTATCTACTGCTTCTTTTTATATAGTTCCTTTGTGAAGTCAAGGTGAGATTTTGATCTCAACTTACTTAAATCGGTCATTGAAGACGAAGCACTGCTGCTCCTTAGTGGGGAAGAGGTATGCATTCGCTTGGGAAACGATAGATGAGGAATATGATGATGGTGATGGTGATGATGAGACTTCTCCTTGGGAATTGATATTGCCGATGAAGAAACACTATCTTCACCTTCAGCAACATCACCGTCGTAGCTTGGTGCCAAGTCTTCTGCACCATCGGAGTCATCGTCGTTGACGGCCTGCTGATACGAGGGAACCTTCAGCAAGGTATTGATGTCAATACTCGGCGAATAAAGTGGGCTCCGGATAAGTTCTGGACTGAAATGGCCTGGCGGGCTGCCGCCGTCGGGGCTGAGATTCCCATCGAGGTTCATAGGAAGATCGAAGTAACTGCTGATGTTGGCCATTGATCCAATGGGGGTATGGAGAGGAGAATTCTGGACGCTCTGGCTTCGGAATTGCTCCAATGGTGTCTGCGGCAAGTTTATGTCGTAAATCTTGTCGAAAACATGCTTTTGATACAACGGAGGAGCCGTGTCATCGTCTCCAGATTCCGCATCATCCTGAGCTGCGTCCGGCATAACTCCTTCATCTACGGCCGTGAGTCCAGGGCTCTGAGGCCTGCTGATTATATCTGGCTGCTTGTCTTTTCGGAACAAGATGTCCTCGTCGTTCGTAGGAATCATTGTGTTCTGATGCTGGTCGAATTCATAGTGTCTGCCGATAGCATGGCCCACATGACTGCTTATGTACACACAGACAGGTAAATTGGCTCTCAATTCACTAACATGGCCCTCTTTGTTCTTGAGCTGAATTGAGATCCGGAGTCTGTGTCTTACCTGTATCATTCTGTTTTTCAAGTCACATGTCTGCGTGATGTGCTTCAAATTGTCTGGCACGACGTACTGCGTTTTCACCGACCACTGGTCGACTCCTGCTTTGTCTCGATCGCTAAGAGGAAGAGTTTGCTTGCCAAAGAGTTCTTCAAACTCCGGAGAGCGGCCCTGGGTATGTGAGGCATAGTAATGCTGAACTAAAACCGCACTAATAGCCTTAAGTCGTAGGCCCTTCGCTATGGGCACTATGAGAACATGAACTGGGATGGTTGACCCGAGGGCTATACCTTTTCGCGGAAGACTTACGTTGTACTGGACTTTTCCAGGCCAGGTGTTGTTAATGTCGATGCTTTCGATGTGGTTGAGGTTCTGGTGATGGAGGGTTCTGACGATTCGAATGTGCTTGGTCTTGTGAAGGGATTTTTCGAATCTTCCCCGCTCAATGGAACACTCGAGACGATAGATTACCTTCCCTGGATTCAACCCCTCGACAGTTTCTGGCGTGCTAGCAGGCAAATAGATACGAAATGGAATATTGTAGTTTCCCTTAGGCAAAAGAAAGGAATGGTGATGGGACGAGGCCTGTTGGTTCAAAAATGGTGTGCCATCGATTCCCGATTGGGGCAATTTGAGCAACGACGAGGACGACATCTGCTTGGAAAGAACGGGCTGGGACTTAGTTCTGCCGAAAAGCGGTCTTTCGGCAAGTCTTTCTGCCAGCAACTCCAGGTTGTTGAGATTGGGCAAATCACTGAACGAGCCGTTGGCGGAGTGAATTGGCGATTGTTCGGCCGAGCCCTTGTTTAAACTGGTCGACGAAGCATTGTGCGAGTTGGATTTCTTGTCCAAAGTGTCAAGCTTGGACATCTTCAAGAAGCTATCACCGTAGTTCCCGAATTTGATTTCCCCATTGGGGCTCACCAACAAGTTTGGCCAGTCCACCTTCAACACACACAATCGCTCGTAGATCTGGTCCACGATATTCCTCGAGCTGTCTCGCTCGAAGAACTCCACGGCGTACTCTCCAATGAGCGACAATTTGATACGTTTGGCATGGATGTCTTCGAGAGTGGACAACTTGATGCTGCCTTCAAACGGTATGGGGTCACACTCGTACTCGTTCCCCTTGATGAGAATCAAGTTCTTGTGGGGGGACTTGACCTTGATCTCGAACAACGCCAAATCCTTGCTGTGGTGATGAGACTTGAACATGGGTGGAAAACACTATTTCTTTAGTGAAGGATAATAATGAATGGATTGAGGTCGATTTAAGTATTTTTGTCCGTAGTAGGGCTGATGCAGTAAGGGGCTCAAATAATTATTGACGTGCGTCAAAAGCCGGAGACGCACCGGATTTTCCACAATTGTCTGCAGCAGCGATGTTGGTGCTGGCAACAGAATAAGGCTGTGGTGAGAAGGGCTCAAAGTATATGTGTAGACCAAAGCCGGGCGATGTGCGGATGATGTACGGCAGAACATTGGCTTATATAATGTCGAGTGGTGTCAACGCCTAGAAACCTTTCCGGCCGGGGACGGGGCTGCCCGGCTGTCTAAAAGCCATGCCATGCAGCAATTATCCGGGATATCTACCAAACGAGGCGAACGAGATGGATCTCCTAGATCTGCTAGATCTGATAAATCCGTACCGCTACATTATCGAGTACTAGTTGTCTATTATCTATCTATGATTATCTTTGGCTAGAGTTGCTATGTTCTTGCCTGCTATTTGTCTGACAATGTCTTCTGTCTTATTTTTGTCTGGCCGTGTCTTCTGTCTTATTTTTGTCTGGCCGTGTCTTTTGTCAGACCTCATCTTTTTCTATTTTTTCTCTGTTGCCTGATTTTTTATTGTCTGGCCGTGTCTCTTTGTGTTTTAATTCTTATCCTTTATCTGTTGTTCGAACTGCTTGAAGAAGTCATGAGTAACGTCAGCACACCAGAACTCGCCGGACCATTGCACGTATCCTAAATGACCCCCCAAATCGGTCTGGACAAGACAGAAGTTAGGATTCTGGTGGAAGTCCAGCGTAGGAAGAATGGGAGACACCGCTGGATCATCGGTGGAACTGATGGCTAAAGTAGGCACCTTAAACTTGTCAACCTTGTAAATTGGTGAAGCAAATCTGTAGTATTCAAACGCATTTTTGAACCCAGCGATTTTGGCAGTATAAAGATCATCGAATTCATAAGTTTTGCTCAATTTCAGCGCCTTTTCAAGTGCTTCTTCATTGAAATACGTAGGCTCGTGCTTGTGGAGCTCCTTGTAGTTGTTAGAAACGATCTTGTTCAAGAACTTGACAAGAGCAGGGTTAAACAAGTAACTTCCAGTCCATGACTTAGTTATATGATGGGCCGAGTCCTCCAAATCCCACGGACAGCCAACCAACACTGCAGCCTTGATGATTTGATCAACCTCTTTGTCCTCGCTTCCAATCAAGTTACCGAGCATTGCAGCACCAAACGAGAATCCCACGGCGTAGATCGGACGATTAGGATGGGTTTTTCTCAACTCCACCAAAACCTCCTTGATATCGCCAGTAGCAAATGCGTTGAACAACTTTCCGCTGGTGATTTTGGTCCGGCAGCAACCTCTTGAGTTGATGACAACGGCATCCCAGTCCTTTTCGGCAGTAATCAACTCAGCTACATTCCGAATTAACGGCTCATGAGATCCTCCTGCAAGTCCGTGCAAAATCACACAGATGGGCTTGGTGTTTTCAACTTCCGTGGTGTGCTTTGCTTCAAGTTCTTCCAGGGTAAGGAACCGTGTCCGGGAATTCAATCTAGGGGACTCTGCTGGCAATGTTTCGGTGTAGAGCTTCTTGAACTCCGCTGGCGAGGATGGCTGGGGAATCACCCAGTCTAACGAGCACTGGCCTCCGTCTTTGTAGGTGAAAAGCTCTCTACCGTAGTAGATTAAAAACTTCTTTGAGCTATCGTGACTAGTGTAGTATAACGATTGAAGCGATCCGTTAAACAACAAAGGATTCAACCATAATTTCTTGCTTGGGTCGATAATGGGAAGGTTCTGAGAGAGAAACTTGTAGAAGGTGGTTTGTTGGCCTGATTTCAAAGACAATTCTCCTCCGTCACTATGGTGGATCTTGAGGTTGGCTCTGAATCCCCAATCGAATATCATACTTGGTAGAGAAGAGCTATGAGTGTGGAAACGTAACTATGAGAGTGGGAACGGAGCTAAGAATGGTAGATGAGGTGAAAAACCCACTTATATAGCCTTGCTTATTCCCGGTTTATTTCCGAGATACATCTCGAAAAATGGCCAAAGCCGTCGCAGTACGAACATCAGATAAGGAGATACGGCTATGAAATGGAGGAGGAGAGAAGTAGGTCAACTTCAAAGAGTTTCAGGGTGTTTCTAGAAGATGCTGTCATTGAATTACGGCTGAGACCTGCGATAGACTTCTCTCTCTTCATGTGCCAGACTTAGTGAAAACGATCTATTCGGCTTTAGCTTTGAAAGAAGCAGAATAGTGAGATGCCGTCAGTTGCACAGCCTCGTATGAGCTTCACATGAGCCTCATGTTTACATGCCTCAACTTTGCTGTTGTAGTTTCAGACTGCTGGAGGCATTTCACGCCAAAAACCAACCTTTGACAAGAACTACTCTTTACAGTCTACTCAAGTGACAAAGGTTCAATGACTAAACGTCATCAGTTGAACTACGAATCATACTCGTGGTAATAGAATAATCATAAACGGCACAATGTAAGCAATATAAATAGTCAACAATGTCTCTAGTCAATGTACTCCCTTCTTCTGCGTCTAATTGTCGTAACGAACGTACCTATTGGGTCAGATTTATACTAGCATCCCTCTTGACCTTCGCAGCCTCAATAGCCGTTTTGGACCTTTCTGACGATTCACTATTGGCTATATGTCCCCTATCATCCAAGTCAACCGATCCAGCACTCTCGAATAAAGATACATGTCCGGCTAAAAGTCCCAAGGTCTCAATAACTTGAGCTGGCTCATTCAAGTGAGCAGTAGCCAAAGTCTGCTTAGAAGCAGGACCAACCGCAGTCGGATAGACCCCATAAGACCCGTACTGATTCTTGGGTAAATCTTTCAAACACCATTCGGTTTCAATATCCTTCAATGATCTGAACATATCTTCATCAGTTAAATCGTCTCCAAGACAAAACATAAAGTCGGGCAATTGGTCTAATGGTACATCATCACGATGCTTGGTTACCGGATGTGGGTCTTGTTTGCTTCCATGAGGATTGAGTACTAATCTTTTCACAATCTCTCCTTTATTGACAAATGTAGGCCTGACTTCAATATTAGCCTTCCCGGTCATGATATCAACTTCATACTCCTTAGCTACTGTTTGCTTGAGTTGTTCTACACATCTTGCTGCCTGGTATGCACCAAGTTCGGGATCTGCTCTTCGGTAATGCCAGGTAACTGCCACCTTTTTCCGCTCAATGTTGGAGCCTGGTGTTTTATCAGTGTACTCCTTAAAAACTTCTTCAACTTTTGCTTGCCATGACATATCTACGGTGGCAGCCAAGTTTACCCAGTTTGGTTCCCCAATGTCTCTCATGAAACATCCATGTTCGGCCGATAATCCCACATGTTTCGTACCAAACCATTTCTCCAAGAACGCTTGGTCCCGGCCAGAAATGATCCAAATCTGATTCTTAGGGTCAGCAGCGAGAGCATCTAAGATGGTGTTCAACCTCGACGAAGGTATAGCCGCAGCTGGGTCATTAACAATTGGAGTTAATGTACCATCATAGTCAAATAAGAACAATCGTCTCTTGGAGTTCGTATAGTTATTGAGTAATAACGGACGATTTAACGCTGGGGTATAATGAGTTTGGTGTGTCTGATCAACGTGACTTATCAAATGCGTAATGAAATTAGAGGTCCAAGTCTGTACAGTGTTGGAAATCACCTTTTTGTACAAACGTGCTTCCAAATCACTCTTGTCGTCGTCTGACATAATAAGACAATCATTGATGGTTTTGGCGATTCCAACAGAATCCCATGGATTAACAAGGATAGCTTCATTCAATACGGAAGCCGTACCAGTGAATTCAGATAATATAAGGGGAGAATGATTATTCTTTTGACATAATACAAATTCCATTGAAGTGGTGTTCATTCCATCTCTGATGGAAGTAATCAATGCAAGGTTTGCAACCCTCAACAATGCCAAATATTCGTCTTTGTTGATTCTCATTTGATAATGTAATACCGGAGTGAAGTTCAAATTACCATACACACTGTTAATATGATTCACCAACTCAGTAACCTTTGATTCG
Organism: Isabelozyma heimii; assembly: GCA_030555995.1. Taxonomy (NCBI): domain Eukaryota; kingdom Fungi; phylum Ascomycota; class Pichiomycetes; order Serinales; family Metschnikowiaceae; genus Isabelozyma; species Isabelozyma heimii. Next base: position 71,004 of record JANIVW010000040.1, read on the forward strand.
ACCTTGGCACTATGAAGGAAACCTGGACTGGATACTTGTATCAAAACGACCTTATCCCGCCATTGAGGATACATTTGAAGAAACATTTCAAAAGCCTCAAGCTTTTGAACGACACCACGAACCGAATCCAAACGATCTCTACCAACAATTATCATCTTGTCCTTATATATTTGTCTCAAAGCGGTAATCTTTTCCTCTATTCCCAGGTTTTCTCCAAACGCATCGTGTTCGATCTTCTTCGTATCGATACCAATCGGTAAAGTCTCCACCGAGATAGTGGAGCCATAGGCTAACACCTTATTGGAGGTAACTTCGTAACCTAGGACACGGGAACAGCAACTTAAGAAATGACGTTGGAATGACTCAGATTGGAACCCGATTTTATCTGCTCCCAACATTCCGTCCAAGAGCTCACTTCTTTTGGAGAGACAACGGAAGTACTCTGACGATGGGAACGGAGCATGGACATATAACCCAATGTAGGCATCGCGGTACTCCATTCTCAACAATTGCGGCAATAACAAGAGGTAATAATCATGGATCCAAATGATATCTCCCGGTTTATAAATACTTTTGATCTTCTTGAGATACTGTTCATTAAACTTGACGTAATCGTGCCAGGCATCCGTTTCTGCTTTTCCATTAGAAGGAGTACCTTGGAAGTAATGAAATACGGGCCATAACGAATTTTCTGCGTATTTTCTCCATCTCTGTTGATCACGTCTTAATAACCATACCGGATGGACTCTATCCGACTTATAAGCCTTTCTCATTTTGTCTTCTAGTTCTGATTTGTCGGCTTCAGTCAAATACAATGGATCATCCTGGATGTCATCTGAGGTGGCGTTAATGGTTTTGTTGGAATTGTTCACCAATTCGCCTGTCCACCCGATAAGGTGAGTTTCCCAGTCAGTTTGCTGGTCCAAGAAGAATTGGGACGAGTACAATGCTGAGTGGCCTCTCACTGGTTCCACGTCCCAGAAATCCTGGCCAGAAGTTTCGTCAACGTTTCTGCAGATTTGCGTTGGTAACGACGGAAGAATGTTCAAGATACGGCCAGAGAGTTTGAGTTTCGAATTGGATTTATAGTCATTCGGGGACACCGTTTTCACGTCGGAGGGATAGGCGTACAATTCGTCGAACTTCAGCTCATCAGCAGTCATTGAAAAGAGTGGAGATTTGTAGAAGAATGAAGAAGAGAATAGGAAACAGGGGTGATTGTAAAATTTATAGCAATGATGGCAATAGAGCTACTTTTTGGCGGCTAATGTTTGAGAATTAGCAATCACGCGGTGCAACAACAAAAAAAAAAAAGATGAGATGTTTCAAGCCTGAAAGGGGTCAGGAACGGAGTGCGGAAGGCTGGGGCCGAAATCTAAAGAAGGCCGGAGAAGATTCGGAAGGGAGAATGGATAAAAGAAGAAGAAGAATTGAAGAAGAACAAGAGTTCGAAGTAGAAAGAAAAAAGAAGTAGCAATGAACAATTGATAGAATGTGCGAGAACAGATCGTTGTCTGAATAAATGCAGACAACAATAGAGTTTAGATGAAGAAGAGGGGGGTGTCTTGGGGGTGAAAAATATGCGCATGGACGGAGAAGTGGAGCTACAACTGTGCGACAATTAGGCGACAATTTGGCCGAGGCGGCGAGAGTTGGGTGCAAATGAGGTGGAACCGTGCATAAGCAGACTTTTTTATAGTGTCTGATGGCAGTTGGCACTTAGAAGTGTTTACATTGTCTGTGTCTGACAGCTATAGATATTGTCTGAAACCTATACAACTGCATCGTCGGACACCTACTTCATCATATTTCCGTCAAAAGACAGCATTGTGCATCCCACATTAGACAATTCCTTGACCTGATGGTCGTTTACAATAACTGCTGCTAAACTTTCATCGCTATCCACAATCAAATTCTCTGGTATCAACGCTTGGCTGCAATTTTACAACCAAATCTTTCTTTACACTACCGTCTTATCTCTACACATTCTTTTCAAACAATATTTCATTTTTTTTACGATTTTTTACTAGTATATATAATAACCATTACCCATTTACCTGAATTATCAAAAAAAAAAAAAGCGATGACTGATGAAATCTCTATGACGAATATAGTAATAATACATTATTTTCTCTTCTTCTTTTTTTTTTAGTTTTTCTCTCTTTTCTTCTTATGGTTTACGATATTTGGCTATGAAAAAACTGATTTTCCTTTTCTTCTTTCTATTCGTAAATCCATAATTTATGCTTGAGGTTCACCAGCAACGGCAGCAGCTTCAGATGATTTCTTGTATTCTTCAAAAGCAGTCAAAGCATCTTCGAAATGAGTATTAAATAATTCGTCGTCTTCTAACAAAGCTAAAATTTCTTGGTTGTCTAAATCCAACATCATACCGGTGATCTTACCAGCAGCCTCTGGTTCTTGAGCTTTACCAGTAGAAACAATCTTTGGGTATAATTCTTCACCTAAGATTCTCTTTTGTTGGTCAACTGGAGCACTGGCGATGATAGCAGCCAAGTCTCTGGTTTGACGTCCCTTGGCTTGGTTACGGTTGTTGTTTGGGTAGTATCCTCTTTGTTGACGACCGTTAGGACCATTGTTGTAGTCCCCACCGTAAACTGGTGGCATGTTGTAAACTGGAACTGGTTGACCGTTTGGTCCCGGTCTTGGCCATTGACCTTGTGGTGGGGGGATTTGACCTCTTGGGATCATCATTTGAGGGTTTGGTGGGAATGGACCATTACCTCTACCATTTGGTGGGAAGAAACCTGGTTGTTGACCGTAAAACATTGGAGGAATGAATTGACCTGGAATACCTCCGGTGGCAGCAGCGTTTTGCATTCTCATTTGGTTACGAGCTTGAATTTGTTGCTCGAGTTGAGAACGTCTAACATCTTTACGTTGAGCTAAAGCAACGTACAATGGCTTGCTTAAAAGCATACGTTGGTTCATTTCAGTAATGGCCTTGGTGGCTTCTTCTGGAGAAGAGAAACAAACAAAACCGAATCCCTTGGACTTACCGGTTTCGTCAACCATAACTCTAGCAGAGGTGATGCTACCGAATGGTTTGAATTCTTCTTCTAACTTTTCAGAATCAATGGTGTCATCTAAATTCTTGACAAACAAGTTAACACCTTGGTACTTGGCCAATTTTTCTAATCTGGTGGATTCGTATTGTTTTTTCAATTCTTCCAATCTTTCTCTTTTCTTTTGAGCTCTACCAACGTAAATCTTTTGACCGTTAATTTCCTTGTCGTTTAATTCCTCAACAGCTTTGACGGCAGATTCGTGATTTTCAAAGTTAACGAAACCGAACCCTTTGGAGTTACCTTCAGCATCTTTTTCTAAGTAAATGGAGGTGATGGCACCGTAAGCTTCGAATAATTTGGTGAAGTCTTCTTCGGTGAATTGTAAGTCAACGTTTTTCACGTAAACATTGGTGAAGTTGGCCTTCATTTCTTCGAATTTGGATTCACGGTCTTTCTTGGAAACGTGCTTACCAACGAACACTTCACGGTCATTCAACAACATACCGTTAACACTTTCAATTGCAGCTTGAGCAGCTTCACCAGTTTCGTAGTGAACGAAACCGAAACATTTGGATGATCCCATGTCGTCGGTAGCAACTTTACAGGATAAAATCTTACCGAAAGCAGAGAAGGTATCGTGTAAAGCCTTGTTGTCAATGGCCGGGTGTAAGTTCTTGATGAAGATGTTACCATCACCGTTTCTTCTCAAAGATGGGTCTCTTTGAGACCACATGATACGACATGGACGACCTTCAATAAGGGAGTAGTTCAAATCTTCAATGGCTTTTTCTCCATCTTCGAGCTTGTGGTAGTTAACATAAGCGTATCCCAAAGATTTCTTGGTGATGGCATCACGACAAACTCTAATGGACGAAACTTGACCAATAGGAGAGAAGACTTCGAATAACAAAGCTTCGTTAACCGATGGGTTCAATTCACCAACGTACAATGAAGCAGAGGTGTCAGAAACTTGGCTACCATCAGCTTGTTCTTCTTGTTCAGACACGGTGGTTGGCGCAGTACTTTCAGTAGTTGCGGCAGGAGTGTCAATGGACAATTTTTCCAAAGATTCTTGGATTTGGTTGGTTTCAGCAGCAGCCATTTTTTTTAAAAATTTTTGATACTACTATTTTTTTTTTTTTTTGATTAAACGACAATAAAAGGATGTCTTTGATCGTGTTTTTTTTAGTTTTTTTTTTAGGTTTATATTATGTTAGTTGACTACCTTCGGAATGAAGTGATTCGACTAACGATATATATGGGGTGGTGGTGATAAAAATTTATCCAGAGGGGGAATTAACAATTTATATCTGAAGAGAAAACTAGGATAAAAGTTATAACAAAATTTTTCTTTACGCTAGTTACAAAAAGGAAAGGAAAATTTTTTTTTCGTTCTTTGGTTCGCCCACAAAAAAAAAAATTTTGAGATTTGAGGGGCACGGGTCTATGTCGTGCGTGGCCCGATGAGCATCACTAATGGCTTTCGGAGATCACATAGGGTAAGAAGTTCGTGATTATGTCTTGAGCAGAAGCCTAGAAGCCATTAATCGTGTAAGGCCATGGCATAGTGATGCAACAGTTATGGCGGTTATAGAATGGCTTGGTCCAGTTCTCAGACCAGAATTGAACAGAGTGCAGAGGTGATTTACTTTGCCTCTTACCGTAGTATACGTAATGTAGAGAAGACCGCTTATTTGCCGCTTTATTAGCGTTGTGGGAAGAAACTACGTTGCAACCTAATTTACGCTGGTTCCTTATACATACACCCTACTCATCCTGTAAATTAGATGTTTGTACTAACACTTATTATTACTATACTACTATACTACTATTATACATCCACATCAGTCCTTCTTCTTCCCCGACTGCGATTTGATTCTGGTATACATATCAGTAATCTTACTGCTAGGCACCTTGGCTGGCCAATAAAGACTAGCATAGGCCCATAAGTGTTTCTTAGATTTCTTTGACGACGAGGCCGTAGAAGTGTCCTGGATAAAATCACCAATTTTCAACAACTCTTTGCGCAAAATCGAGGCCCACTCGTGCTTGTCTAGACCTTTGTTACCTTGGTGTAGCTTCATCAACGATTTAGAGACAGGCTTCAATGTACTCTTACAATATCCCTCGTCCATACTTTCGTACTCAAGATCCTTACCTTCTTCCTGCTTGATTTTTGGACTAGGTTGGCTTGAATTGTCTTCTTGCTTGACATGCTTGGGTGTCTTTTTACCCTTGGTAGCTGGCACATCTGGGGATTGGGCTTTTGTTACTCTCTTACCTTTAGTGGTAGGTGCATCTGGCGATTGTGCTTTAGTAGCGGCTTTCTTCCCCTTAGGAGTAGGGGTACTTGTTTCAGACTTTGGTCTTCTTGCCTTCTTCTTGACAGTGACATTTCCATTGGTAGCTGCACCAGCAATTGCACCATCATCTTCTCCCTTTAGTAAACTAAATAAGTAATCCACTCTTCTTCCTAAATGAACCGCCCCGGGAACTTTCCTCGTAACTTTTTCTTCCTTCGGCACCTTGGGATTGGCAGCTTCCAAAAACAATTTGTTTTGCAACCCTAACAATGGATCATCACGAATTTGCACCCATTGTCCGTATCCAAATTTGTAAACCCCAAGCAATAACATGGAATCATCTTTGGGGGACCATTCACAGCTCCAGGAAGATACTTGTTTTGGTATACGAGGTAACTCTATTTTATTGGGATTCTGCTTATCGATTAAGCTTTCAAGTAATTTCATATCTTGGGGTCTTGTTAAAACCAATTCAGCATTAATGTTCTTGACTCCATGATAGTCGAATAAGACCGCTTTCTTCTCTTTCTTCTTTGCAACCCAAAGAGCCATCGGACTGGAGCCATCTTCGATAGAAACACTCTTATCTTTCAGCTCCATGGCTTTTCTTTCTAATTCGGCCAAAACCTTAGTTCTTCTTTCTTCTTCTTCCTTTACTAGTTCCTTAGAAATGTTGATGATTTCGTTGTAAGCGTGTTTGATCAATACCGGGTTCTTATTGCTGATACTACCATCTTCAACTAATTGCCCCCATTTACCAGCCAAGTCTCCGAGTCGTAAAATACTTCTGTATATTCCTCTGATCTCCTTCTCGGATAGTTGGTGGCTATCGCCGTTTCTCGATCTACCAGCCTTACGTTTGGAACCTTCCTCGTCATCATTGTCATCTTCCTCATCACTACTTCCTTGTCCATTCAATTGTCTAACGGCTGCTTTTCGTCTGGAATACATGGCAATTTGATCTTGTAAGAACACCTCGTCAGCTCTCTTCTTCTCTTCATCCTTCAATTTGGCTAACTCTTCTTGAGGAATGATATCATCCCATTCGACATCGGCCTTATAGTCAGTGACCTCGAATTGCTTCAAGAACTCCTCAGAACCCAAGTTGGATTCCCCTAAATCTGGTGTGGTTACGTGATCTTCAGCATGGTTCAAAACATCATCCAAGTTTAAGTCCTCTAACTTCTTTTGATTTTCATTGGCTTTGAACATATTACCGGCCCCAAACTTCAAAATTTGAGACAACTCGTTGGTCGAAGGCTCAGTTTTGCTGGTTTTGGAATTGGGGTCGGTGATCCCCAATGAAATGATTGCATATTCCAAAATCATCTTTTTTCTGGCTCTTTCCAAAATCTCTTCTTCAACGGTATCTTTACTAACGAAACGATACACTGAAACATGATTTTTCTGTCCAATTCTATGAGCTCTTGCCATGGCCTGTAAATCAGCCTGAGGATTCCAGTCAGAATCAAATATAATAACAGTGTCTGCAGTCATTAAATTAATACCTAACCCACCGGCACGGGTAGATAACAAGAAAACGAAATCTTTGGAATCGGGAGCATTGAAGTGATCAATAGAAATTCTTCTCTGAGCTGAAGGGACACCTCCGTCTAATCTTTGGAATTGATATCCTTTGATGGAAAGGTAGTCACCCATAATGTCCAACATTCTCACCATTTGTGAGAAGATCAACACCCTATGACCTTCTTTCTTCAACCGAGTTAATAATTGCTCCAATAGTACCATTTTACCCGAAGACATGATCATCCCTCTCAAGATATTATCACGAGAATGAGACCCAGCGTTGTTCAACACCCGTTCTTCGGCACCATCAAACAAGTAGGGATGGTTAGAAGCTTTTTTCAATTCACTCATTACGTTCAATAGTGAGATTTGCGAACCGTTATTACCAGCATTAAGGGCAGAATAGTTTTTGGTGATGATATTCTTATAATAGTCCGTTTGAAGATCAGAGAGCTCCACACGTAAAATCCGCTCTGTCTTGGAAGGAAGAGACTTTTCTACGTCTTTTTTCAATCTTCTCAATATGAATGGCTGGATCTTCTTCTGTAAGTCTTTGATGTACTGTTCTTGCTCGGCATCTGGAGTTTCGAAATCAATTTCTTGTTCAATATTGAATTTTCCTGGCATCAAAAAGTTACATAAGGCCGCCAACTCCTTGATGTTATTCTGTAAGGGAGTCCCGGTGATTAACAAACGATTCACCACTTTGAACAGTTTCAATGATTCGTATAATGAGGATTCTGCATTTTTCAATCTGTGAGCTTCGTCCACTGCCAAAAACTGCCATTTGATCGACCCCAACTCAGATCGATCCTTCAAAATGTACTCATAGGTCGTCAAGAGAATATTAAATTTGGGCTTGTTGGTATTGGTGTAGAATTCATAGTTTCTAATGTTTCGTCTGGCTTCGGTATTTCCCAAGTAATATATGCAATTGACATCGGGAGCCCATTTTTCAAATGTCTCCTGCCAGGCAGGAATTGTCGACAATGGAACCACCACCAAATGGGGTCCATTTTGTCTCCGGGCATAAATCAACCACGATAAGAACGACACTGTTTGTACGGTTTTCCCGAGCCCCATTTCATCGGCCAAGATCCCATTCTCATTTCTAGACCACAAGAACGCCATCCAGTTCAACCCCGTTAACTGGAAATCTCTCAATTCTCCATTTTTGATGAACAAAGGTTGCTTGGATAGCTTTTCAAATCGCGGTCTTTGCGACATTGGGTAGTTGGCAGACAAATTCGGCAAGATCTTCGACTTCAATCGTTGTTGGTACTTCGAGACTTGTTCGGGAGCGATTTCGGCGATTTTTTCAGCATTTTCCCACGAGCATTCGTCGTAGTATAATCGTCTCCATTTGACGTAGTACTGAAGGTGGGATTCGCCGTTTTCATCTTCAATTCTATCACTATCAACGATTCTTTCTACATGGATGTATTCATCTTGTTCATCCCTTTTCCGTTCTCGTTCTATGTCCATGGCTTCAATATCCTCCTTTGTAGTTAGGGGATCGTTTCGGATCTCCTGGTCTATTATTATGAACTGTTTAATGTAGTTATCGACTTTCCTGAACCCTTTATATTCCTTCAACGTCGCATACGTCTCCCAAGTATTGTGCAAGTGAGAAGAGTCGGTCCATTTGATTTTAAACAAGTAATCGAGTTTGGGTTCGTGTGTGAGTTCAGCATTGGCTTCATTTAGCTTATGATCCATAACCAAATCGATATTATGCTGGTCTTCTTCTGCTTCGTTAGCTTGTTGGTAGTAGTAGTAATCTCCATTGGCTTCATCGTTATCGAAATCGGGTTCACTTTCAAGAAGATCTTCATCGTCTTCGAAATCCACCACATAGTTCACCTGTCTGCTATTTCTTGACGAAAACCGAATCTCCTGTGGAGCTGATGGAGATTTTGGCTTTGATTTCTTACTTGATTTTTTCGACACCGATTTCGGCTTGGTATTATTCGCTTTTCTCTTCTTGGTGACAATAAAATCATCGTCATCAGCAAAGTCATCTTCTTCGTCTTCATCATCATCGTCGTCTTCGTCGTATTCAGCAGCTTGATGGTCTTTACGCTTTCTTCTAGTTGGTTTGGAATCATCTTCGCTGCCATCATCACTCTCTATTATAGCAGGGCCCCTTCTCTCACGTCCGGACCGTCTTAATCCATAGAGCTCTGGGTTCTGCGCCGCCTCGTCAGGAATATACGGTTTCACCATGATTCACCTATCTTTGTTGTCGGGATCGGGAGGTGACAATATCAACACGGGGAAGAAACAGTACTTACAATTGAGTTCTCCTCGGAAAAAGTATCAAACTATCGATACAATTATCACACCACTACGACAAAATCCTCCACTATACGGGACTTCAGGGGTACACGGTAGTAAAGAAACGGTTGTTAAAAGAAGAAGAAAAAAAAATAGTAATTTGGTGGTGATCTTTTTTTTTTGCGGGAAGGGCGCCGACGACGACAACCGGCCAAAAAAAAAAGTATTGGCATCGGAGGTGGGGTGACAAAGAAGGTATCCGGACATCGCTATTAGAGAAAGTGCGATACAGCGGCAGTTACATTGTGATAGGATAGTTTGAGGTAGTTGGGCAGAGAGTATGAAGTATACAAAGCATATTGACAGACAGGAGAGAGAGGATAGGGAGGATAGGGGATAGATGGAGGCAGCCAGTAAGACCGCATGGAATGCGTTAAGACATGGAATGAGCATCAACTCCGGCAAAAACAGTAGAGGGATCAACATTTTGCAGCCATGGGCATCAGCCGGGGCAGATATCAAGCAAGTATCTGCAACGAAGGCATGAGCCGTGGCAGCCGAGTCGAGTCGATATTCACTTCATGAAGAAACATATTTCATAACCAACCATCAGAGGAAACGGGGACATACACATCAAGAAAATGGGTTGCAACAAGAACCTCAGCAGCATATTGAATGGGGATTCGTATGAGCCACTAGCCATCGGACGCTAGGAAACAAAACTTTTTGGAACGAGGGGCCCACAGTTGGCATTTGTTGGGTTTACATTCAAGTTAGATATAGCAGCAATTCAAAAGTTGCAGCCAATACACTCCAGCAGCAGCAACACTACAACAATAGAGCAAATACGTTTACACTGAAATCGACAAGGACCTGGACCCTAAACACCAATACGATACTTGTAGGTCTGTCACGGTTGCAGTAGGTATTTGAGCAGTGTAATAGCATCATCACCACCATCAGCGGACTTAGAAGAGACGTGGTCTGTGATTCCTCACCAAGAAGTAAGCAGGCAAATGTACCAGAGTCACCACAACAATTATACGTACAACAGGATCAGTGACAATATCCAACCGTTTTGATGGCTTTCACACCTTCAACGAGGGGCCTCACTGTATTAATCACGCTTCGAAAGGGGAGAGTTGACGAAAGATGACATTTATGACTGATGAAAATCATCATTTATGACTAAAAAGAGGGATAATGGCCAAATAAAAACAGCCCGGATTATGCCAATTTTTATAAGAATCGAATTTGAGGCATTTCCCAGCCGACAAAAACTCACTGACAAATCCGCTTTGTTACCCGGACTTTGTCACAGACACGACATGCGTGTCTGGGGTTTGATGGTGTATGGGTGAAGTCATACCTTCCGTCAAGAAGATGGATCTCCAAACCATACAGTACCCTTACAATTCCTACCCTTCTCCCAAAGGCAATTGACAGTCATCTCAGCTTGGCCTGTAGTTACTGATAACGATCATACGATTTAAGACATATACGGTATGTAGAGGACCACTAACCCACTTCTAACCAACATTCCTCCACTACGTAAGCGCTGAAACCATTGACTATAATAGTGACAAAATCCCACTTGCTCTCGACAAGTGCATAATCCTTAGTATATATGATCCTGCGAGGTATTAAATTGAATATTATTGCTATAATTAGACTCCAGACTTTTCTCCATATCGTTCAGACAAAAAGCTCTTGTCCGGGTAATCTGACAGACATTTTGTCTGCATCATTCAGACAAAAAATTGTTTCAGCCAATCCTATTTTTTGACACCAACCAAATCTGAAGACACGTACCTCCATACAGTTCCTGCTATCTTGTAGATGCCCCATACCCTTCTCAACAATAAGTGAGGCCTTACTCGTAGCTATTTCATCTCATATCCTGTAGTCCCGGTCCTTGACACGTTTTTCTAGAGAAAATGCCCTTCGCCTCCTCTAGCCAATCATACCTCGAGCTTTAGTCATGGACTCGCATTTACTGTCACTCAACTGGCTGCCAACCAGGCATGAGTAAATTTGAGCACTAACTAATTCTCAGTTCATGTACAGGACATCAAATTTTCAGTCACACAAAAACAAAACATCTAAAAAAAAAATTCGATGGTGAAAAAAAAAAAACTTTAGAAAACTACAAACATTTATATTTGGAACCAAAAACTAGTACTTTTTCAGGTGTTTTTTGTTGTTGTGATAAGTGAAAACTCCAACCCAATCAACGTAGAATCCCAAGATGAGTGATAAAAATACTAGAATTGCAATCGTTTCCACTGACAAGTGTAAACCGAAGAAGTGCCGTCAAGAATGTCGTAAAGGTTGTCCTGTGGTTAAGACCGGGAAATTATGTATTGAGGTTACTCCTACGTCCAAGATTGCTTTTATATCAGAAACCTTGTGTATTGGATGTGGTATTTGTGTGAAAAAGTGCCCTTTCGATGCTATTAACATTATTAACTTACCAACTAACTTAGAGTCCCAAACCACCCATAGATACTCCGCCAACTCGTTCAAATTGCATAGATTACCTACTCCAAGACCCGGTCAAGTTTTAGGATTGGTGGGTACCAACGGTATTGGTAAATCAACTGCATTGAAGATTTTGGCAGGGAAGCAAAAGCCAAATCTTGGAAGATATGATGATCCTCCAGACTGGGAAGAAATCTTGAAGCATTTCAGAGGTTCTGAGTTACAGAACTTCTTCATTAAAGTGTTAGAAGATAACATTAAAGCCATTATTAAGCCCCAATATGTGGATAACATTCCTCGTGCTTTAGCCAAAGCTCCAGTCAAAGAAGTGGAAGCTATTTTAAAGTCTAAATTGGAAAGAAAAGATTGTTGGAATTACGTCCTTAACACTTTGGAATTGAATGGGGTTTTGAAAAGAGAAGTTGCCAATTTGTCTGGTGGAGAATTGCAAAGATTTGCTTTAGGTATGACTTGTGTTCAGGAAGCAAATGTTTATATGTTTGATGAACCTTCTTCTTATCTTGATATCAAACAGAGATTAAGAGCCGCTGAAATTATTAGATCTTTGTTAGCACCCACCAAGTATGTGATTTGTGTCGAGCACGATTTGTCCGTGTTAGATTACTTGTCTGATTTCGTGTGTATCTTATACGGGGCTCCATCAGTGTACGGGGTGGTTACTTTACCAGCATCTGTTAGAGAAGGTATTAATATCTTCTTAGAAGGTCACATTCCTACGGAAAACATGAGATTCAGAACCGAATCCTTACAGTTCAAATTGTCTGACGCTGCCGATGGGTTAATTTTGGATAGAACCAACGCATTTACTTACCCAGCTATGCAAAAGACACAAGGAGACTTCCATTTGACTATAGAACAAGGTGAGTTCACCGATTCGGAAATTTTAGTGATGATGGGAGAGAATGGTACCGGTAAAACCACATTCTGTAAATTATTAGCCGGTGCTATTGCTCCTGATAACGGTTTGGAAATCCCCAAATTGAACATTTCCATGAAACCACAAAAAATCGCTCCTAAATTCCCTGGTACTGTCAGACAGTTATTCTTTAAGAAAATCAGAGCTTCATTCTTACATCCTCAGTTCCAAACTGATGTTGTGAAACCATTGAAAATTGATAACATCATCGACAATGAAGTGCAGACTTTGTCGGGTGGTGAGTTGCAAAGAGTTGCTATTGTTTTGGCATTAGGTATTCCTGCTGATATTTATTTGATCGATGAACCTTCAGCTTACTTGGATTCGGAACAGCGTGTGATCTGTGCTAAAGTTATTAGAAGATTCATCTTACATGCTAAGAAAACTGCTTTTATTGTGGAGCACGATTTCATCATGGCTACTTATTTAGCTGATAAGGTGATCGTCTTTGACGGTCAACCTTCGAAAAAGACATTTGCTAGAACTCCAGAATCGTTATTAACTGGTTGTAACAAGTTCTTGAAGAATTTAAATGTTACCTTCAGAAGAGATCCAAATTCGTTTAGGCCAAGAATTAATAAATTGGATTCTCAAATGGATAAGGAACAAAAGGCTTCTGGTAACTACTTCTTCTTAGACAACTCGGAATTATAATCTTGCATCATTCATGGGCTTTTTCTGGCCTTCACTTATTTATGTTTTACACTGCTGTACATTAACTGCATCATCAATTGGCCCGCGGTCGTCGATTGATATAGAATTAATATCACATTTTACAATTTGTAACTGTCTTGTAGATAAGTTGTTCTACGAAAGCTCTGCCATTTAGTTGGCTATACCCGGTTCTAAGTTATAAAGTCTCATATCGTTCATATATTAAGTCTGAAGTGGCACTACTGTAACTCACTTCTTTTAGTTCTAATCTGTCTCGTGAAGTTCAATCTCGGTATCATTTTCAACATCATATAAATACGTCAATCCAAACTCAGGCACTTTGTAAAACTTTGACTTCCCTAACTGGGTAGATAAGTCTAACAACAAGTTCTTCGGCTCTAGGATTGGCTCTGAACTCAACTTAAACGTTCCCCAATGAATCCCCATCATGAATTTAGACGAAACATTGGCTGCAATTTTCAAGCTCTCTTCAGGAGAAATATGTCTTGGTTTTTGGTGCCATGAAGGACAATACTGGCCAATTGGCAATAAAGATAGGTCTACAGGGCCAAATTTTTTGCCTATAAGTTCAAACAACTCTTTACTATACCCGGTATCTCCAGCGTGGTATAGAATTGATTTCCCATTGCGTTTGATGATGAAAGATGCCCATAATGATTTGTTGGAGTCGAAAACGTACCTTCCAGACCAATGCATGGCAGGAACACAAACAATTTCATATTGGTCTGGTAGAGGGGTTTCTCCGCCGTTATAATGCAAGTTAATGTAGTCGTTCAAACTAACTGTGTCCCACCAGTCCATTTCAATAACATTATAGATTCCTCTTCTCGCCAATTTCCGTCTTAGACCTAGTGGAACAATCCAAGTGCTGGAATTGCCGATTTTGTCAGCCATCGGCAACTCCAAGTGGTCAGGATGATCGTGAGATACGACAACAAAGTTAAGTTTGTCATTGGTCGCAAATTTGATATCATCAACGGACATAGGAGACTTCATTAATCGCTTAGGACCAACGGTTTGGTTCATTAAGTGGTCGCTTATAATTGGATCGGTAAGGAAGTTTATCCCGCTGATCTGCACTAGAGCACATGACTGGCCCAACCAAGTGAACAACATCAGATCTTTCACCTGTGGGGTAGAGGACCCGGCAAGAAGATTGAACCAACCGGTAAAATTTGCCGTTAACCGGCTGAAGTCACCGGTTCTTATGCATTCTTCGAGTATTACCAGATTTCTTCTAAAGATATTTAAATTAGGTTTATGTGTCTTGAGTAGATCACCAACTTCCCTGTATTCTCCGTTGTCACACGGATATCTGTCGTGCATTTCGATCTTGTTACCGTAGAAGCTCTCCACTAGCTCCATAATTCGCACCAACATAAACTCAAACCCTGTTTGGGGACGGTACTCCTCAAATGGGTTAACGAACATCCCAGCAATCGTAGCCGACTTGAACTTCTCCATCAGTTCATCGCTATCTATATCAGCAATTAGTTTGTTGAACTCTCGTTTTCGGCTGTAAACAAGGTACCGGGTCCTCAAGTGCATTATCACCTCAAATGAAGTGTACGACAAGAGGCCCAATCCAAGCTTGGCCTTCAAAGACAACTGGGGAAACATGCTAGTGACATACGTACAATGACAAAGTTGCGAAGTTGCGAAGTTTACAGAGCCGAGATTCGATCCGTACACCTGTGATTATAAGTGTATTATCCACTACAGTTTCAGACACCAGCTTCAGGCTACATTATCATAAGCAGAGGTCTGACCGTGTTCTGAAAGTGTTCAACTCCTTTATCAGATTGTATTACGTATAATATATTGACAAGACCCGTGCACCAGGTATATCGAAAGCACCATACTTCTACTTCTAGTGCTTTTTGACAACCCCGGCCTCGTCGGCGGCGGCAAGAATGTGTTTCTTATAGTCATTGATATTTCCTGGGAATCTCTTGACAGTTCCGTCTTCGCTGACCCAGATCTCATTGCACACCTTATCTATGATGGAAACATCGTGGGAAACCATCAACACACCACCTTGGAAGTTGATGAGGGCCTCGGCCAATGCATCCAAACCCTGGGTATCCAAGTGATTCGAAGGTTCATCTAGAATCAAAATATGGGGTTGGTTCAAACACAAGGCTGCGAAAGCAACTCTCGACTTCTGTCCTCCAGATAACAACTCCATTTTCTGTAACCCAAGACTACCAGTGATACCAAAAGAGCCCAAGTGACGTCTGTATTCCTCGTCTGACTTTCCTGGGAACGTATTGGACATCCATGACACCGCTGACAAGTTCAAGTCCATGGCATCAACATGGTGTTGGGCAAAGTACCCAATACGTAATCTCCCGTTTCTGGTGATCAACCCTGCTAAAGGAGAGAATTGCTCAAGTAATAATTTCAAAAGCGTCGTCTTACCCGTACCATTACCCCCACAGAAGGCTATACGAGAGTCCATTTGAACGTCCATGTCGACGTTCTTCAAGATAATCTTATCGGGCGAGTAGCCAAAGGATACATTTTGCATCTGCAATATTGGCGGAGAGAGCTTATCTGGGTCAGGGAACTTGAATGTCACCACACGATCGTCTTCAGGAGGTTCCAAAATGGGCAACTTCTCCAACTTTTTGATTCTTGATTGTGCTTCTGACGATTTGGCCGCATTATAACGGAATTTATCAATGAATGCCTGCAAATGTTTCCTGTATGCCATTTGATTTTCGTACTCACGACGCTGGTTCTTGATTCTTTCTTCTCTGGTGGCATAGAAAGAGTCGAAGTTCGAGCCTCGGTAGTAGTCGAGTCTCTCCGAATGCTGGTGAATAATATCGGTTGCCACCTCGTTCAAGAACGAACGATCGTGCGAGACCACCAACACTGTAGATTCATAGGTCTGTAAGTATCTGGCCAAGTAGGTGATAGAAGGAACATCCAACATATTCGAGGGTTCATCTAGCAACAATAAATCTGGCTGACAGAACAAGGCCCGGGCCAACGACAATCTCATTCTCCAACCCCCGGAGAATGACTTGGTGGGTAAGTGCTGGGTTTCTTTGGTGAAACCCAACCCGAACAAAATGGCAGCAGCCTTACTTTCAGCTTTATCCGATTCCATTTCGTACAACTTATCATTAACTTCTTGCAAGTGTTTGTCGAGATCTTCTCGTTCATTGTCCAACTTCTTGACTTCATTTGACTCTTCATCGAACTCGGCCCTCAACTTTTCGATTTCGTTGATTCTCTCGGTAATTTTGACTTCCTCCTGAAGCAAGTTCTTCCGCCAAACATCAGCATCTAACACACTCTGTAAGGCCGAGGTATCGTCCCCTCTAATTTCTTGTTCAACATGCAAAATGGTGATATGCTTGGGGATGTTCAATTCTCTTCGGGAAAGAGCCCGTAACAACGTCGATTTACCAATACCATTCTGACCTACAAGACCATATCTTCTACCATAAGCCAAGGTTAATGAAGCTTCACTCAAAATACGTTGACCGTCTCCCACGTACAAATCAAAGTTATCAATCTTGATATCTTTAGACTTACCAGAACTGGCAAAGTCCATAGGATTGATTTCTAAGAAGAAAGAGTCGTAATCTTCGTCTTTCTTCTCGTTCAATAATTTCGAAGCTTCATATTGAACAAACTTGTTGTTTCTCTTTGCAACCTTCTTGGCGATCTTCCGTTCTTGTTTCTCCAACTTCTTCTTATCCACTCTACTTTCCATCTGTCTACCTGTATGCTCTATATCGTTACTGGCAGTCAATAGAGCCAACGAAGTATTGATGTCTCTCTTTGATTGGGTGAGCAAATCAGCATCCAATAATCGCTTGGAAGAATCTCCAGTCAATTCATTCTTGGCGAAGTTATCTTGTAGCTTCTTGTTCAACACTTCTGCCATGGTATTTATCAACTTGTTGACTTTTTCTTCCAATCCTCCAGCGTCAATCAACAATTCCTGGATGTAATCCATCTCCGACTTAATGTTCAACTGTTGAGAGACGACGCTGTCTTCGGTGGAGCTGGAAACATGCTGGATATACCCAACGGCGTAGTCTGCGACTACAGGGTCAATAGCTGGCACTGCCTGGCGCACTTGGAGACCAATGTTAGACATTGAAGTATGACTTTAATTGTTGAAATGAATTTTTCACAATTGATTTTTCACATCTTTTTTCATCGCACCAAAACTTTTGGCCCTCTTCTGGCTGTTGCCAGCAGGCCCAGAACTACACCTTTGGGCTACATCGCTTATTCTGAATACTCTCTAATCATTTTCTAGATACATCGACATAATTACGTAACAAATTTGATCTACTTCAACACGGATTTGGTCATTCAACAGAAAAGATCGAAAGAATCCTGAAGTGACTTATTAATCCCACTGTTGATCTAATTGAACCCACAGTCGACCAATTACAAAACGGATTTGATCTTTGGTACCAACTTATCTTGGGAGTGTAAAGTTTGTAAATCAGAGTTTCCCCCGATGTGTTCACCGCCAATGAAGATGTTTGGCACCGTTCTTTGGCCAGTCAATTCATACAAAGCATCTTGAAGTTCAGCACCATCGGCTTCTTCGTCTAATTCAATGATGAAAGCATCCTTGGTGATGGAAGCAACAGTGTTTTTGGTCTTGGCACAGTATGGACAGTAAGACTTGGAAGCAATGAAAATTGGGTGGTCTTTGATTAACTCTTTGACCTTGTTAGTAGCAGCTTGAGAAACCATTGGTGATGTAGTAAAGTAACGTTTGGCGAGGGAAGTAGTAAAACTTGTTATGGACGAGATCATTCAAGTTATATAGCAGACCTCAGAGAGTTTTCCGTGCTTTATATAGTTGTGACCGTGTCTGACAAATGAGCAATTCCAGAACTAAAATTAAAGCCGCCGCCACAGCAACGATGACTTAGGTGTACGGGTGTTTTCATCCTGGGGTACGGGTTTACGGTACGCATGTAGTACAATATTTTTTGTAATAGTTAATACCGAGGGTGATTTTTCGTACCCCCGGTCTGTATTTATCATACTTCCGGCACACTAATTAGCTTACCCAAATCAGCTAAGGGATCGGAAACTCTTACTCAGCCTTTGCGAACCGCAGACAGAAGCACCTGCCAAGCCTCTCTACTATCCAATGTGGACCACTACTTCGCACTAATTGCTCTGGTTACCAGGTCCTGCTTAAGCAGATGAGCAGGAGAATAATATATATATGTTGGTAATTATGAGGAAAACAGGGCTGAAAATGTTGGCTCTAAGACCTCATTTTGTTTCAACATGATCGCAGTGCAGAATAATCGATGGAGAGGGAGAAGGATCTTTTGGATTCTTATTGTGCTCTGTGTGGCTTTGGTGATAGGAGCAATAGTGCCTGTCATCGTATACTTTGTTACCAGATGGGACCGGCCCTCCAATGACAGTAGCTCTCCGAAACCACAATCATCCTCCAGTGCTATTTCCACAAGTTCCGCATCTAGTAGTTCTCGAAACTCCTCTACTACCCGAAGCTCAACTACGAGCTCCAGCAGCCTGTCCTCTCTCGGATCCACAGTGCCGACAGAGGATCTAGATGGCATCAATCAACAGCTACTCCAGCGGCATAACGTTCTCCGGTCCCTCCACGGAGTAGCCAATATGACGTGGAATAGCGAGCTTCAGGAATTCGCAGCCAATTACGCTGCGAATAACTTTAGCTGCGACAACGTTCAGCTCATCCATTCGGGTGGGCCTTACGGAGAGAATTTGGCAGCTGGGTATGTTGGCGGCGAAGACCTGGTAACCGCATGGTACGATGAGATCGACCTCTACGACTACGACAATCCTGGATTCAGCGAGGAAACTGGTCATTTCACCCAGTTGATTTGGGATGATTCTGTCGAACTTGGGTGTGCCATAGTCAGGTGTAATAATGCCTGGCGACAGTACACGATTTGTGAGTACTACCCCATGGGAAACATTGTAGGCTCAACTACTGCGCAAACTCAAGAGTTGTTCACAGAACATGTGCCACGGTTGTTGGACCCCTGATTCAGACTTGCGACAGGAGTAGGTCAGTCTAATTTCATGATAACGAACTAAAAGACAATAAGGCTATCTTCGCTGAAAGTAGCCTAATTATCAAAGCTTCACTAATCCAAGCCTCACGGCAATAATAATAACACTAAAGTCAACCAAGATACATGGATATTTGCGACAGCTATCCCGTTGTGGAAGGGAAATGTAACTGCTGAGCTACCCTTTCCAGAGTATTTTATATAACTGCAGCACCTTCACTTACGATTTCAATGATTAGTATAATACGGTTTCTTTTTTAGTAATTCCCAAGATCGATCTGATCATGGATTAGATACTTTTGTGGTTAGGTAGGTTGCATTCTCGCTTACGATTAGCAAAGCTTGTTTTTAAGTCTAGACCGGAAGTAGGAGCTCCTGGACCGGAAATACATATCAGTGGGTGCGATACTAGTACCAATAGTGGTTATAGGGCACAATAAATACATCTATATCTCTACTTGCTCATAATTTGGATAGTCATTTCTTGTCGAAAACGTCGAGACCGAAGATTTCGAAGATGTACCCATCTGGATCTCTAAGGAATGCGAGGCCCTTGAGCGCCCCCTGATCATATTTAGCAACCCATTCAATGTCAGGGAATTCTTCTTCAATTTCCTTGCATAACTTACCGGCGTCTTTACACGCGATACCAAAGTGGCCGTAGCCAGAAGCAGCACCATTTTCAGTGGAATTACCGTCGTGGTAGCCTTCAAAAGAATCGTCCGATTCGGTTCCCCAATTGTGGGTCAATTCAAGCACCGATTGCTTTCCGGCCTGAACATCTTTAGTCAAGGTGTTTGGGGAGAAATCAGGAGAGTGGTTGTAACCTAAGAAGTAAAGACTGAATTTAGCATCATCGAATTTTCTCGTAGAGAATAGTTTGAAGCCAAATACTTTTTCATAAAATGCAATACTTGCTTTGGGGTCTTTCACTCTAATCATGGTATGATTCAATTTGTTTAACTTGATGTCCGAAACCGATTCAGTTTTGTTGATACCATGTTGAATCAACTCAATCCAGTATCCGTCAGGGTCTAAAGCAAAAGCAATATCTTTTTGTCTACCATCAGACAATTTTTTCTTAAATTCAACTCCATTGCTAAGTAAATGTTCCTGGCTTGCTTGAATATTATCTACAGACACACAGATGTGGCCAAAACCTCTGAATTTTTCCCCATTACCGTTATTGACTTGGAAGGAATTGTCGTTCTCGGATCCCTTTTTATGACACAACTCCAAAATCCCTTCTCTGGCAGTCCAAGAAAGATGGGCGTTAGCTTCGTTCTCAATACTTAAGATATAGAGGGTGGTCGTCAGGTCAGGAAGTGGAAGCGTATCGACCAATTTAAATCCAAAGTTCTTTTCATAGAAAGGAATTGAAATCTTGGGGTCCTTGATATGAAGGCAGGTGTGATTGCTAATGAACGAGTTGTCGAATTGAGGCATTGTCTACTGTTGAATAGAAAGAGGAGAAATGAGAAAAAACCTGGAGTGAAAAATGTGCGCTAATAAGTAGAGCAACTATACATGAGACCACAAATCCGCCAGCGAAACAGCCAACAACTGTCAGCCGGTCTGTAGCCGGTTCAGCTGGAGAATCACGCAGGGCTAACAACACTGTCATAGGCAGGAAATTGCAAAATCGACTCCGATGGATATCGATCAAAACACCCGTACCTCCGTCTATCGATACCACCCTCTGGGTTATCTTTTCTTACGGAATTTTCGGACTTAAATACCGACTCTCATATGACGTATGCATCCTGTACCAGCTCTCTGTAGATCGCTGTATACGATCAGCTTTTTGCTGCACTGAGTCATCGGCCCTCGGCCCATGCTCGTTTAAGGTGCCCCACAAAAAAACTTTTTGGTCGCTTTTTTAGTAGAATTTTCACCAAGATCCATCTCTTTCCTCCCCCACCATGTTTAGAAGAGCATTCTCGGTGTCCAGTCGATGGCGGTCGTCCCATCCCTCCCACACTATAGTACGCAATACCTTGACTGATATCAAGCGTTTGTACCAGGAAAAAAAGCCCATCTCCATGGTCACCAGCTATGACTACCTTACTGCAAAAATGACGGAAGATTGCGAATTCGACATCAACTTGGTAGGTGACTCTCTAGCCATGACGGCATTGGGATATGAGGATACCAATGAGATCACCTTCGAAGAGTTCCTCTTTCATGTGAAGGCCGCTTCTCGAGGGAACAAGAAGTCTTTCTTGGTAGCCGATCTTCCTTATGGAAGCTTTGAGCGCAGCCCGGAACAGGCCGTCGACACTGCGATCTCGCTAGTGAAAAATGGAAGGGTCCAGGCCGTGAAGGTTGAAGGAGGAGTCAGCATGACTCCAACAATATCCCGTCTAGTTGACATCGGCATCCCGGTAATGGGCCATGTGGGTCTCACTCCACAGCATCACAATGCGTTTGGTGGATTCAAACTTCAGGGTAATTCGGTGGCCTCGGCAGTGAAAATCTACCAGGACTGCCTAGCACTTCAAAAAGCTGGGGTGTTTTCCATAGTATTGGAGTGTATTCCCAACAAGTTGGCAGAGTACATAACTGACAGATTATCGGTCCCCACTATAGGTATTGGAGCGGGGCCAGCATGTTCGGGCCAGGTCTTGGTGTTTGCCGACCTATTGGCCATGAATTCTCTGCCAGATGTTGCCAAATTTGTCAAGCAGTACCAGAATTTCTACCAACAGGGAACAGAGGCATTACAACAGTATCAAAAGGAGGTGAAATCAAGAGAATTCCCCAACCCGGACCGTCATGGTTATAAAATTAAATCTGACGTTCTTGCAGAGTTTAGAAAAATCGCCGATAGTATAGAAAAATAAGATGATTTATGATAAATAGACAAAATATGTGAGTGCATAGAAGAGTGGTGTAGATTTGTTCATTTTTGTAGCCTTGCCTTTTTTGGCCCCAGCGCAAGCAATTTAAAGAGTGAAGGAACAAATTGGTAGAAGTAACGAGAATGGAATCCATGCAGTAGATGATAGCTATGAGAGTAGAAAGCACAGTGATGATGGTGCATAAGTGCATGTAAGCAGAGTAGCGAAGTAACGAGCAAATCACCGCGCTTGTTCATGAGCGTGATCATTGGATCAGGCCGAATCACTCGTTTTATCCTCCGATGGTCTTCTGTAGCCACTTGTAGGATAAGACCAGAATCCCTTGCCCTTAATTGCCCGATTAGGTGCGGCTGTCAAGCTATCACTTTATGCGGCCGGTTTGACATATTTTTATTTTTTAGGCTGGGAAAAAAAACAAAACAGGGCTGAAAAAACTGCCGAAATGTCATTCAAACTCGTGTAATTGTATCCAGAATGTAGCATACTAGATTCTTCTCTGTATGTTGCTATCATGTATAAATCCCCATTGGAAAAAACAGCAATGGGCGATTAATGTGGTATTCTTGTTGCTACTATTATTGCTTCTTCTTCAATGGCTCCTGCTCCTCCAAAAGAGATAGCGAACATTCAACAGGCCCCTCTGACAAACTTGTGGTAGTCAAGTCAGAATCTCTTTTCATTAACAGTCCAAATTAATCCAACCAATGTCTATTGTTTGGGCTCTTCGAATCTATATTCCTATCTGAAGCTCTGTTCAGCTCATAGCAAGTTCTCCCTAATAAAGGCAAAGTTCGAGTAAGTGGTCATAAATTTCGATCATGTGTCTAGACCATTTCTATATCATTATCATACGTCTATATAAGTAGCAGAGTTCCTTCAAGCGGGCTGTTTTTTGCAGTCATTAGCCGTGCTTATCACCATACTCTCCTCATCAGTTTCAACTTCTCTTGTTACTTGCTGGCATTCGAGAAGGTTCTTTCGTTTCATTCTTCTGTAAATTGGGAAGTAGAATAATACACAGCCAACTAAGGAAAGCGTTTGGAACCCCAAACTGGAACTGTAACCATATTTAAAGGTAGGGGCATCTCTGACATCCCAAGTAAGCAACGGGAGCCAAGCACCAAATCCAATATCAATGACAACAATCAAAGAAGTGATAACCGATCTGACATCCGCTTCCCTAGCCCATATTTCGGGAATAAAAGAAGTGACTATAGCCCCGGTTGACTGCACGGTAAATAGAAGGAAGAATGCAAAGAACTTGAGTCCTAAAGAATTGGGCCATGCTGTTAATATGGCACATCCAACTACTCCGCAGAGCTGTTGAAATACCATACAGTGGATTCTATTACCACTGATGTCAGCGTACTTTGTAATTATGATCACACTCAAGGCAGCAAGAAGGTATCCGCCACCAGGAATCAAGTTGATTTGTTCCACGGTATATTTTGCAGTTCCATCCGAGTTCGAGAGGGCCTTCAACCATAAGGTAATATATCCAACGGGGTAGGCGCCCAAATCCCATGGTACATAAGCAAGAATTAGCACGTAGAACTTGTAGTCTTTTAATACTTTAATGAACGCTTTAAGCTTGAATTGTCTAAGTGACACTCTTCCTACTCTACTCATTCTTTCCGAAGCAATCTCCACTTCTCGCAGAGACATCCATTTGGCACCACCCTTGTCGAGTATATCTGGAATGAACCAAATACCAAATACAGCAACGACTATCGTCATAAGCCCGTTGATAATGAACATATAACGCCAACCAGGCATACCGCCTTTGCCTTCTAGACTGGAGTAAATGGCAGCTTGCATAAATCCAGTAAATGCTCTTCCACAAGCAGTTGACACGCTAAGCAATCCTGTCCTAAAGGATAACTCTCTTTCGTCATAATAGTTGAAAAACA
This sequence comes from Isabelozyma heimii, assembly GCA_030555995.1. NCBI lineage: Eukaryota > Fungi > Ascomycota > Pichiomycetes > Serinales > Metschnikowiaceae > Isabelozyma > Isabelozyma heimii. The sequence goes on from JANIVW010000040.1 coordinate 95,063, forward strand.
CATAAACTAAACCACACCAACTCACACTTTCAAAGACTCCAATGAAAAACCTCAATGGATAGAGATAGGTGACAGATGTTTGAGGAATAGCACAGAGGCAAGTACATACCCCCCATAAAAGCTCACATGCACTTAAAAAATGGGCCGTGTTACACCCATTCAACCACATTTGTCCAGGGATAACAGAAACGGTGTAACCTATGGTGAAAAGAGTTCCTAGAAGATTATACAGATTACCCACCATATTCAAGTCTTCCTTCATGCCTGACACATAGGCATATTTATAGTTGGTTTGATCAATGTTCTTGATACAGTACGAGATACAACCCCAAGTAAGAAGGTATAAATCAAGCTTTCTAACAAATCTGCGTTCTTCGGTGGTTTTGTATTGAACAGTGAAGTTTTGGCTGAAAAAATCAGCTGTCCTACCCCAAATACTTCTGGATTCCATGTCCACCAGTTTTTCTTGCACAACCACCTCTTGTTTCTTCATTTCACTAGTCATTCTGATATAGTACTAGGTAGTTTTCTTTCAACGAAAACTGTTGTTGACGGGGCTATAGTGCTTCAGCCGTTGCTAGCTGCAATTTTTCTCTATGTTCTCACATTGTGTCGCAAATTTCCTAGGTGAGCAATTTCTTACTTCTAAATCGGTAATCATAAAAGCTTGTCCGAGATCTTTCGTCAACGCACATCTTATTGGCTGTAGCAGATAAGGTACCAAAGCCTTGGACCTGAGATTCCAGTGAGAAGATCCTCTTAGACATTGCCTTTGCATCCTAGTGGTGATATTATCAAATTGTAAGTTGGTGTACGGGTCGGCAAGACAACTATGCAACCGGTAGACAACCCAATTTTCCCAATAGCCGTATTGTAATCACATGGGTTCGTTGCGTTGCTCGATAAGTACCAATGAGGATGGGTACCCCCTAGATACGGAAGCACGGGATGCAAATAACCACCAAAAAGAATTTTCTGAGTGCCTGCAAGCAGCAGCATTATTTGCTTTCACAGCTAACTTCCGTACCTCCCAAAAACTTTCCTAACTGTGGAAGTTCACAGCACTGCAGTAGTGGATAAGGTGATCAGATCTGGACATTAAAATGCTTTTCTAATTATAAAAGCAGTAGAAGTAGGACAAAGTTCTTACCCGCAAATACTAAGTGCTGGTAGGAATCCTTTAGCATTCAAAAATCTGACCTATGAGGATGCCTCAAGTACATCAAGAGCCAGATATGTTAACTACTTAGTAAGATCAAAAGTTGATACTGTCAATTCGCAAGGTGGGCCTTCCCCCTCCCCCACCGCAGTATATAGTCTTGCCTCATGCTCGTACGTTATCGCACGAATAAGAGACAAGAATATTCGCATCGTCAGCGAGAATTGCATTCCGATAATTTCCACACTTTATAGTATAGTGTGCATAATCTTTTTCGGAAGACGATGCACGTTCAAAATGCCATATCAGCTGCGATTTAGAGTTCAAGTTGTGGCTAAAGTCAAAATCAGAAATGGCGATAGTTTTAACGATCGACTTTATTCAGAGGTTGAACTGAAATGCCCCATCGTAGGAATCGGATCCATGAGATAGGGGAGAATTGAAGATTGTGGATTTTCCGGTTCAATTAGAAGTACCTTTGAATGTCGCCGGCATACAGCGGCAGAGAAGAAGCATGATTTCTCTAACCGTCGATAACCGTCCTTATAAAAACCGATGAGTGCATTGATAAAAGGAACAGAATTTTAGTCATTCGCAAATAAGAACCTTAAATAGCAATAGTATTATTTTACCTTTACAAATAAAAAGTACAATTGAACTTACTTTTAATAATATAAATTAAATATACATGTAGAAAATAAAAGAGAAAGTAGAATTAACTTTTATAATTTTCTCTAATTTTCAAAAGAATCAAACAGATGAACTGAAAATGGTCAACATGTCATATAGTATGCTTTAGAAGTGAATTTATGGTTGATAAACTGTTTAACACCAGAATTTGTAGATTCTGTAGTATAATGGCTTGCTTGCAAGAACAGCTCTTTCTTCGGCAAGTTCTTGTTTCAATAAGTCCAAATCCAATTCTCTTCTACCAGTATCAATATCGATGTCTTTGGCTCTGATGTATAATCTCCAGTTTCTGGTCCAAAGCTTGTGACCAAAGTAGAAGAGGAGAACGACAGGGAAACCTAAGTAAGCAGAGAAGAAATCTTCAGCATTTGGTTTTGGAGATGGAGCACCCTTAGAATCTGGAAGTGGGAATAAGGCGATCCAGAATTGAGCAATCAACACAAGAATGATAAGAATGACACCAAAGTAAGCACCAATCAAACCTGGTTGAGAAGTGAAAGCAAGTTCACCGGTATCTCTACCTTGAACTTTCAAAGCACGTCTAAATCTAATGAGACAGAAGTTGATAGAACCCCAGGTAAATAAGGAAGATAAACCAGAAAGAGCCAAGAGCCAGTTGAAAACATCACCTTCTTTAGAAGAAGCGGCAAGGAAACAAAGAAGACCAACGACACATTGGATTATAATACCAACCAAAGGTCTACCAGTCTTATCAATGTAACCGCAAATCTTTGGAGCTTGACCAGCAGCGGCTAAAGCAGCCAAGGTTCTAGAAGAACCAAAGACAGAGGAGTTACCGACAGAAAGGACGGAAACCATAATAACAACGTTGAAAACACTTGGTAATCCGCTAATACCACCCAACTTAATAGCAAGCACGAATGGGGAAGCAGCGGTGTTGACACCAGAGGCACCAGCCAATTCACTTTGAGTGTAAGGAACTAACATACCAACCAAGAGTAAAGAGATAACGTAGAACAAGGTAATTCTCCAGAACACTTGCTTGATGGCAGGAGGAAGATTCTTACGAGGATCCTTGGATTCAGCAGCGGCTAAACCACAAAGTTCAGTACCGGAGAAAGCAAAGGCAGCAGTGACGAACACCGAACAAACCCCCTTGAAACCATTGGCGAAAGCACCAGGATCGTGCCAGTATTTGGCACCAAGGTAACCACGACCGTTTGGAGAACCACCACAGATCAACACGATACCCAAGATGATGAAACCAATAACGGCAATAACTTTGATGAAGGAGAAGACGAATTCGGCTTCACCGTAACCCCTGACTCCGAAAAAGTTGATACCAACAATCAAAACGTAGAAGATGGCGACCCAGGCAGCGGGAGATATCTTGTCATTCCAGTATTGAACCGTCATGGCAGCGGCAACCAATTCCAAAGGTAACACAACCAACCATTGCAAGGCATAGTTCCAAGCCATGGAGAAACCCCAGGAAGGACAGACAAAACGAGTATTATAAGTAACGAAAGCACCAGAGACGGGGAAGGTGACGGCCAATTCCCCCAACGATTGAACGGTACAGAAAATCATAGCACCAATCAAGATATAAGCAATTAAGATACCGGCTGGACCACCAGTTCTCAACGATTTACCAGAACCGATAAACAAACCAGTACCGATGGAACCACCAATAGCAATCATTTGCAAGTGTCTTCCCTTCAAGGATCTGGACAAAGGAGAGTTGGCGGTGACGATAGCAGCTTTCTCGACTTCGGATAAGTTAGGGTCAAGACCCAATTCGGCTTCATCGAATCTTCTGAAAGAGTCTTTGAATTTTTCGAAACGGGTCATGTTGTCCCTTTTGTTTGAATCTTCGAAAGCATCGACATAGATACCTCCGGTCTTCTCGGTGGAAGAACCATCAGCGGCCTCTCTGGATCTAATGTAGTCTAATTCTTTGACAGCCATTGCAAGAAGAAGTGAAAACTAATTGTAATCTCAATGAAAGAAAGATAGAACAAAAAACAGAAAACAAAAATAGAACTCCAATGATTTATATATCCCCTGCCACAGATTTCTTTTTTTTTTTTGTTTTTTCGTTTGTCCTGATTATACCAAACTCAGAGATAAATATCGCCTTTCATTTAACGATACGACAATTGATAAAGTTAAATTTGTTGCATATCAATTCCTCCATATTTTTTCGTCCTGTACAAAAATGCCATAGGCCAAAAAATCTGCATCCCTTATCGCGATAGGGAAAAAAGAAAGAAAAAAGAAATGAAAAAAAGAAATGAGAAAACGACTAACCAGTAATACAATAGGGAAAAATAATCTTATCCTATTCGGGTGCAGAAACCCTTCCCATCATCGAGATACATGACATTACTAAATGTTCTGGCGTTGGCGTGCTGAGCGAAGTCGCCTGGTGGGCAACCCAGAAGCCGCTGTCTTCTTATCTAGGAGAATTATAGCCTTGAAAAAAAAATGTGCGACTATGCTTAGATAAGGGCCAGGTGACACAAAAGCTCGCCAAGTGGAGGGATAAATGAAAAATTATCCAAAATGCCAGTGAATAATTGTGTCTATCATGCACGTCGAGGCGGGTAGCCCATTCTTTGAGTTACTATCGCTCGTATCTAAATCGCCGTGCGATAACCTTAGTTCTGGGAACAACCAGTTTGCTGTTGGAGGTGCTATCCAGGAGCTGACCTTGACGTTGGTCTGGAGCTGGGGCTGGGGCCAGCGACACGAAGATGTGTTGAGTGCCGTGGGTGGAGGGGGAAGAACGTCAGCTTGCCAGCTTGCCAGCTTGCTAGTTTGAGAGGCAGTTTCTCTGACGTTTGCTCGACGACAGCAGCACCTCCACATACAATGCCCCAATCCAAATACAATGCACCCAAATCCACATACACCACTGATAATTGAGGGGGAGTGTCATTTGTGAGCTTTTCGTATTACGCAAAGCGTAACCTTATCATTATTAGATTTGGACCCACAATTTGGCAGAGCCTTCCATTCCACTCCGAACGCCGTAACAAAGTCGGCTTATGTCAGCAGGAAAAAAAATGGAGACAAGATGCGCTAGCAGAACAGCACAAAAACCGCCTATTGATAGAAGGCTTGGATGAATGGATGGATGTCAAAAGGGAGAATAGGCCCACCAGTTTTTCTTGGGAGAGTGTTTTGGTGGTGCCAATGTCGCACGCGCCGTTTCTATTGTGCAACAGACCTCTAGGCATTGAGCAAGGCATTTTCAAAATCGTAGTTTGCATGCATACCCCATATTTCAAAAGGCGCAATAGGTTCAGGGCTTCTTCTTCCCCGGACTACGACGTTGTTGCCTGATAATCACCGCAATTCCCCAAACCGAACGTATATACGATCCGAGAGACTTGCTCGCTGATCTCTAGTGTCATTTGCTCGCTGATCACTAGTGTCATTCCCATGATAAGAATAGGGTTGGGCATCTACAACGCCGTGGAACAGTGCACATTTACGAAATATTTTTTTTACTCGATTCTTGATTGGGAGACTATTAACTACAGATCGACATGAGCCATGCAAGTGTCGTGTGGACAATCCGATTTGCCGTTAATTTTAATTGGGAACTGTCAACATAAATGAGATCGACACTTGAGGGCTGTCAACGAACAGTTTGTCCTTAGTTAGTGTCAACCAAGTAGTGAACATAGAAGTGCGTGGATAGACCCAAGATCTCCCTTAATTCCACGCCTGCCATCGCAACTTCAACAAACAGTCTTCGGCAACTGTTTGCTGTCCTTAGTTAGCGTCAACCAATTAGTGAACATTAAAGTGTGTGGACAAACCTAAGACCTCCCTTAATGTCAACTCTTGACTTCGAGCCTACAAGAACTGTCTTTGACAAACTCTCTGACTTTCCTTAGCTGTCAACGAACTCTGCTTGTCATTAGTTAGCTGACAACGAACAGTCTTCGAAAATTCTAAGATCTCCCCTAAGCCCTCTCCCCTAGGAACCCCTCAATCTCAACTCCTGCACTTGGTAACTGTCAACCACGAACAAGTCATCGACATTGGACTTCAACTCAACACTTGCTGGGGTCTTTCCTTCGCTCATGAAAAAGGTGTTTGTCATTGCCGTCGAGCCATTGTTGAAGAACAATTCAACAATGTTCTTATCCACGATTCCTTGTATTTCGTAAAACCCACTCTTTTCGTTATCGTACTTCATCGGTTCCAAGTAGGTGGACATTTTATCAGCAAAAAATGGATTCTTACTGAATTCAGTGGTGTAGATACCTCTATCGAAGTAACATGCTTGGGCAATAGGGTCACAGCCCACTTTAACCGACTCCGTATTTTCTCCATCAGATCTAATAATCAAGTCAAGATTGGTGTAATTGGCATTCAGGTAACTTCGAAAAAGAACCCGGAAATTTATTCTAAATTCGAATATTCCAATATCGGAGGAATTACTCTTGAATTCGATGCTGGTTTCATTAGTCATGGAGATGTTTCTCTTGTACAATGAATTGACGACATCAAATGATTCTCCTGGCAAGATCGGCTTTTGTATCAATACCAATCTCTCTGTTTCGGGGTTTTGTTTGACTTTCGCCAAAGTGAAATTTCGAACCAACGACATGGAGCTTCTCCATTCTTTAGTAGGAACTTTGCCAGAATATTGCCAATTTGATGCCCAGGCAATTCCTAGTACACCATCTTCCTTTCTGACATCACTAAAAGTCTGGAGCGCATAGTAATCCTTTCCGATGTCCACCAATTTAGTACTCGAGTCATCAGCTCGGAACTCAAAGCCGTCAAATTCTCCAACAAAGTATTGATTAACTGACCCCCCTCCTGGTGCTCCAGGGTTGATTGCTAGAAACATGACCCATTTCGTTTCATTGGTGTTTTCAATAGGAAGCTCAATTAACCCGGGACATTCATATTGATAGCCAAAATACCCTGAAGTGAAATTTGAATGCAAAACCCAATTCTTCAAATTCGAAGATCCAAAAATTTGGATCTTGAACTCTTGAGACTTGGCCAATACCATAATCCACTGATGACTAGGTTTATGCCAAAAGACTTTGGGGTCTCTGAATTGAGTCGAATTAACATCGAGAACAGGATTGTGTTCGTACTTTTCAAAGGTGTAGCCACCGTCAAGAGAGTAGGCGATATCTTGTCTTTCAACGTCAGGCAAATTGTTCGTATATATTGCCACTACTCTTTGATCTCTATGAATAGATTCATTGAAAAACCCAGTGGTGTTATTATGGTCAATCACAATACTACCAGAGTATATTCCTTCGTCGGAATGCTCTGGAGAAATTGCAATCTTTTGATGTTCCCAGTCAACTAAATTCTTGGACGTAGCATGACCCCAAACTAATGGTAAACTCCAAAATGTCTTGTTGGGGTAATGTTGGTAGTAAGTGTGCCAGACTTCGTCGACTTTATCATAAAATAGCCCATTGGGGTCGTTCATCCATCCCCTTGGTGGAGTAAGGTGAATCAACGGACGGTTGTCTTCATTACTCGATGCCTTGGCAACCTGGAGGAAGAACGCAAGTAGTGGAATTGCTATTAACAGTGCAAATAACATTGTTTGATACAGGACTGCACTAGGGAAAATCCTGGACTTTGTCATAGTATTTATATTTTGGTCTCAAGGTCTCTTCCGGAACAACCTCAAACCATGAGTTGGGAATGTGTCCTAAAATTGGATTTTCCGCCAAACAGGAGCCTTTTTTGAGTCTCTAATAGCAATTCCCCATTTGTTGTTTCTGGTTAAAGATAGATATTCCAGAGAATTTTTCCGAGATGCAGCAGCCCCACAAAATTGTCCGTGCTCGGAACAACTACATTTACAGAACAAAGAATACATAAAATCGTCAATATTATTTGCGTGATTATACTTGTATAATGATGCCATAACTGAAATTCACTTTGAAGTCTAAGTAGAAGAACTATCAGTGTTGCTAAGGTGGGATCTACCCATTCCTTATTCTACTGATTTCTTCTTTAATCCCTTTCCTTCACCTCTCCGGCGTCACTATCTCTAGGCATATGGTGGTGGTTGAGTCTCTGAATATGGTTGAGTATTCGTTTGATTATCTGCATATGGTTGAGTAATTAAAGATGGCTCATTACCAAAAATAACCACCGGATCCTTGAACTTCAAGGTTTTAAACAGTGCATTGATCGAAGACTGCATTGTCAACTCGACTTTCAAGAAATAGTCATTCTTGATCGTACAACTGACGAACGACTGACACAAATGCGGAATAACCCCGTCAAAAAGTTCCGGCTTCAAAACGAATTTATTCCAAGCATCACCACTGTGGGTGAACTTAATGTGTTCGTTCACATGCTTGTCGACGAGAACGTACTTGACCTTGTTTTCTCTGGTAGTGGCACCATAATACGACAGAATACAGTCAAGGGTAATCTTCAAATAATTCAAAGTAACTTTTATATCCCTGAGTCCCTTTTCGCTATAATCTTGGCCCAAGCTAGTTACCACCAGCGGATACGACTCGCCTGGTTTCAATGATATCCCAATGAACTTTGATAGATTTTGACCACATTGGAGAACACGCTTTGTTGGACCTCTTTCGTTTTCGTAGGTTGATACCGAATTGAAATTCAAGGATATTCTCAAGGGAATCTTTACACTGTTTGAATGCCACCAATTACTGAATGATCCCTTGCGTGATTCGTCTTTTAGGAATTTGATTCTGGGTGTATTCATGGTGCTATTGGATAATTGCCTGTTTTTCTTGTCCGATATGTGGTTGAGAGAATAAGTTAAAGACGAATTCTTTGGTTGGAAGACCACCGGGGCCTCGTTTGATAAGTTAAACTTGAAAAATGACGGGGTCTTCACAGTCCCCTGAACAGAATAGTCTACTCTAGCATATCGATCATGAGATTCTCTCAAGTAGAAGGTAGGCGGTAGCGTGAGATAATTAAGCGGCTCGCTATCAAGAAACTCGGTGACGTGGGCAAAGGGTTTGTATCGCACACAATTGACGGTATAGCTTGCATCTGGGATCTGGAAAGAGAACGGGTAGTGGTACCGACCGTCCGTTAGGGTAAAAGAATTGGTGTTGGTTACTTCTTGCACGGCTCTAGGAGGAAATACAATTGTCTCGAAATCAATTAAATTGTGCTCCCGTGTCCTTTCCACCTTCACTCGTCTGGAGGTGTTCCCGTTGTTGTAATTTTTGTATTTGTAATTTCGTGATATGGCCAACCCCCTGAAGTTTACCTTAATACAATTGACATCAAGACGTTCATGCACCACGATGGTGACAACACCGGATATTGTCTCTCCGGTTGTGTATACTTTTCTTTGTTCAAGCTCGACAGTGACTTGGGACGATTTCATTGGCTGCTATAGCTTTTCTCCTCCACTATCATTGAAAAAAAGGAGAATTGAAGACCTATATATACATCTGCGGAAGGCGGGGGGGAGGATCCGTGACGGACTGCGTTTGTATCAGTCACCCCCAGATGCGGCTGCTCGCCGACAGCTGTCAAACTTGACCAAAAAAAAAAAAGAGGCATAGCAGATTCCGGGCTTAGCATAGTCATTTGACAGCATGTCCCGATTAGGTGCCGTTCTTGATAAGCCGTGAAGGAAACAAAAAAAAGAAAACCATGACTATGAGTCGCATTTAATCATTTATTATCATGAAAATCAGTGCTCCAAAGTGGGCCTATAAACAAAGTGAATGACTTTTACATTGTTCACTCGCCAAGGCCGAGATCACAAATTTGGTAAATTGACGAATATTTCGTAAATTCTGAAAAAGCGGATATTGTGCTGTGAGCCTCGGTGATAAACCTGCGGTTAAAACAGAAAATTGACTTTTGGGCAATGCAATTACATGACTGAACTTCATATGTTTAATAAATATCTGGTATACAATGGGGAATAGGGTTTGCTGTTGTTCATAAGGCACCACTAGTCGTTTATTATTGTGATATTCCTACACTAGTTTGCGGGCTGTTGTATTCACATAGTAGTCAATTTGTGGCTGTTGTATTTGTGGTCTTATGATCTCTATGATCTCTATGATCTCTATGATACTAATAGTCATAGAACTCTAACCAGCACTCGTCGTTGTATGGTCTCGTAGTATAAGTATCATACATGACCATTTTTTCCATGTCAGTCCTATTCTCCCCGGCTTGGTTTCCCATTCGAATCACTCCCCCCTTCTCAACCACTTCACACCAGTCGGGACAAATCTTGGTATAGAAGTGCCAATAAAGATTGGCAATGGCCAACTTCATCTCAATAAGAGCCAAATTCATCCCTAGGCACATTCTAATACCTTTTCCGAACGGCATCATATACTTTTGTTGCAACTTAATTCTTTTGCTGTAGTCTGATTCTGTCTCAGTAGCCTGACGTAACCACCTTTGAGGAAGAAACTCGTCGGGATTAGCAAATACTTTTTCAACCCTATGCATCGAGTAGGGCTGGCACGATATGGCAGTACCTTGAGGCAAGACTATTTCTTGTCCATCATCAAGTTTAATCGGATAGTTGCAATTGGTCACTCTAGGTTCAGCACCAGGGATAGAAGTATGAACTCGTGAATTCTCCTGCAACACTGCATCTAGAATTGGTAACTTGTCGATGATTTCAAAGTTATCTAAAACATCGTTAGGTGACTTTGGAGCACCAAAGTGCTCGACTAATTCATTATGAAGCATATCCCTCAATTGCATATTTGTTGGCCTTGATAATTCGTAGAAAAGATAAGTCAATTGAATAGCTGTGGTTTCATGTCCAGCAAAGATGTTGTCACTCAAAAATGAATAAGCATGAGTTCCCCGGAAACCTTGTTTCTTGAAAGATTCCAAGGTAGTAAGATTTTCACCAGGTCTAGATAATGGAACGTTGTTCTCGGCATTCTCATAAATACCTAGTTGCCATTTCTCCAACTCTGCCGATGCTTTAAGAATAGCAGGTGTCGCAGCCCAATTCCAAAATCGAGGCATCAACGTAGTCCAGAATCCCATGCTTGCAACCAATCTGTGCGAGACTAAAATAGGAGTCTTTTCCGGGTGCAACAATAAATCAGTACCATTCCCATTCCCAACTTCGAATGCCGAAACTGCGTCCAAAGCTAAGGATCCAAATAAACTATAGACGTCAATACCCAAGTTTTTGGACTTACCTTCTAAATTGAACCAAGGCTCTGCAGAATTATGACCCTTTCCATGGGCATTGTTTTCACTCCTAGCATTGATCAAATCAGGTTCTTGTCCGGTAACAGAACTCTTGTATACTCTTGAAACCAAATGACCAATTTTCTCAACTAGAATTGACCTACTGGTGTTGTTTGGGTTGAAAATCGCAGATTTAGAGTACAATCCCATAACCATTTTCTTATAGCTCAAATGCAAATCATTATCCATAGTAGCAAACATATTATCTTCTCCATGGTTTCTAAACTGGGCGTAAAAGGATGTTTTGGGAAAGTTTTTAACATGAATGTCGCTTATATACTTGGAGTCACCATTGACACTGATTTCTGTTGGTGATAATATAACAACTGATCCATACTTCTTATGCAATTGATGTACTGTGGAAGTCCACCGAGCTCTTCTCTGATTGTTTAATGCAATAAGTCTGGTGATTCTATGAACATAGGGGCCAGGGATGTTCCTCAACGGAGATAAGAAGAATGGGTAGATGACTAGCTTGTGTAGCAAAGCACACAATAAGCAGGCAACGATAAACTTGGTTCTGTTAGCCTCAATCAAGGCTACACCTTCTAAGGCGATATCGCAAAGCATCTATGTGGTTGATAAGCCCATAATTATCGAGGAATTAAATGCGTATAAATAATACTCAATGCTTATCAGTAGATTTTGCGCTAACGAAGATCCATTTCCGCTAGGCACCCACTCTTTCCTATTTCGGTATGACGTAAATTCCGGCTTGGTGTTTCTCCAAAAAAATGTCGCGGGTGGAATATTAGTTTAGCAGCCAAACATTATTTAAGATCTCCACAAGATGTATGTATGTTTTCTTATTACTATATCTAAGCACCTAAATTCCGAATTATATATGGGCTCAATTCAAAAAAATGCTTAAACCAGTCGTTAAATGAGCAAAAGTGGGCATTTTATTCCAGATAATTGAGAAGTTCCTAGAAAGGTAGATTCCCATATTTTTAGCAATTTCCTCTAGATCCTTCTAAAACCAGTTATATCAGAAGTATTACAGCATAATTGAGTATAAGAGTTTTTTTTTCCTTTTCATAACTGAAGGACACATGGCTACACAATAAAGTAACTCGAATTGACCCTTGATGCATACACGGAGGATGAAATTTATTGGAAAGCTTGCACATGCACTACATGAGAGGGATTGTGTTTGCCCCAGCAAACCTCGGTAATGTGAGGCAAGCAATAACTCCTGCAAAATCATCTGTTTGAATAATTCTAGTGTATTTATATGTGTTTATGTCGCGATCATCTGCATAACTTCAACTCTAACGACATTTCAAACAGTGACATTTTATACATCTGTTTGTGTTACTGCATAGCGTAGCCAACCTCGACTATAATAGACAATGTAAAGGCAGCTGTAGATCCCTTAGAAACAAAATTGTGCAGTATTTGTTTACCGATTAACAAAAAAATATGAAGCGAACAAGGAGTGAATAATTCATGTATTAAGACCTACTTCAAAAAAACAAAAGTTGCTGTCTTTTCTGCTGTCTTTCGATAAACAATGATCATTTCATAGATTTTTGAGCCCGAAGAAATGCAGAAAGCACGACTCAGCCAATGAAACAATAAATGTAGTTGAAGTATTAGCCGTAATCCAAGGCTGCATAGTCACTTCAAGAGCTTTGGTACGACTAAGGGCAATTTATAAAAGTTTGAAATTAGTCATTTGTGCTTGCAAATAATACATGACTTAAGTTTTATTAAAATTAGCAGGGGTGGAGTGTTCTTTCGCAAATAGTCGTGCAGTTTTTGCATTACAACACCTATCAACTTCTTCCTTTGAGCCTCTAAATAGAAATATTCATTTGATGTCTAATCACACTTGAATTGAGTAACTGAAAGGAGGTTATTCAGAAATTTATGAATACCACTTTCTTCATTTTTTTACAAAAGTTCCGTATACCATTGATAATTTATTAATTTTTGAATAATTTTTCGCAAAAATCTTAAAAAATGACAATTTTATGATAAATTGATAAATTTGAAATTTGGTTCTTAGATAATGTAATTGATTCTAATAGACATCAGATAAACAACTATTACTTGGTCTACGTTCGCTCTCTTCTGGTGAAGCATCCAAAAATTGACTCAAATTGAGGAAATGGTGCTTAAGTGCTGCTCACGCAATTCACGCAATTCATTCCAAGGAAAAATTAATCAACTCCCTTGGTCATGTCGAGAGCCCCATGCTCAGAGGCTCAGAGGCTCAGAGTCAATGTTTCGTTTGAATCCGGAAACTCTATGTAATTTCTGGCATCTTCGGTAGAGAAGAACGCAAACTATTTCCGTATAGCGATGAGAAATTTCCTTCTACATGCTAAATGCTATTGTTCCAAGACGCCTCTCGATGTTACCTCACCAAGCACACCAACGTGTGATTTGAAGCGAAATAGGATCCGGATGGCTTCGGAATCGCAGAATCAAACCAGAAGCTTATACTTTTGAACGGGAACAAAGATTCCGACGGGTCGCAACGGCTTTTTTCTCCCCTGCATTTTGACTTCTGTTGCAAAGAAGCCAATACGGTTTTGATTGAAGTTTTGAATTTGTGTTTTCAAACCAGTAGTATCTAAACGGTGGTAGATTACACTTCTAACATTTCGCTTCCCAAATGTTGCTTTTTTGTCTTACTTCTAGTACTTTTTAGACCAATTGAATAAATACATAACGTACCAAGGGCTAACAACATCCAACTAATACTTGGATCTACTTTCTTACTAACAGAAGCAATCCAACCGATCTGAAACTCAAAAAAGTCTAAGGTATGGGTAGGAGGGAAAAAAAAGAAAAATTCCGAACGGGTCTACATTCCCGACGGAAGGGAACACTGCCAAGAAGTTAGTATATAAATAGGGCAAGAACACAACCTAGGAGTAATAGTAAACACACTTCACGATTCACTATGAAAACTACTATTGATAAAGACAAACCCGTTCTCGTAACAGGTGCAACAAGTTATATTGCCGGCTGGTTGATCAAGCAATTGCTAGCAGAAGGTATTACGGTTCATGCCTGTGTTAGAGATCCTTCCAATAATGATAAGATAAAGCATCTTGAGAAATTAGAAAGAAAATCAGGGGCCCAAATCAAATACTTCAAGTCCGATTTATTAGAAGAAGGGTCTTATGACGAGGCAATTGAGGGCTGCGCTGTTGTCTTCCACGTTGCATCTCCTTTCGTCCTTTCTGTTGAGGATCCTCAACGAGACTTAGCCGACCCAGCCAAGATTGGTACTAGAAATGTGCTTGAGAGTGCCAATAAGGCAGAATCTGTCCAGCGAGTCGTTCTAACTAGTAGTTATGTGGCAATGTTTGGGGATAATGCTGATCTCGTCTCACTTCCTAATGGCACGGTCGATGAGGATTGCTGGAACACCACATCCACCTTACACCACCAGCCATACCCATATTCCAAGGTGATAGCAGAGAAAGAAGCCATGAGAATCCACCAGGAGCAGAACCGTTGGGACTTAGTTGTTATTAACCCAAGCCTTGTTCTTGGGCCATCTTTGAACGAGTCTGCTACATCAGAAAGTTTCAACATCATGAGACAAATGGGAAACGGCGATTTAGGCATGGGTGTGCCAAATCTTGGAATAGGTGTTGTAGATGTGCGAGATGTCGCTGAAGCTCACTATAGAGCAGCCTACACTCCAACTGCCTCAGGACGCTACTTAGTATCGGGCCATGATACTTCGATGATGTCAATTGGTCAGCAGTTGCTCCCAGAGTATAAGAGCTATCCTATACCTCCCAGGATTCTTCCTAAAGCTCTCGTATGGCTAGTGGGTCCCATTCAGAACAAGAGTCTTACAAGAAAGTATGTTTGCCAGAATGTGAACTACGACTTCAAAGGCAATGCTACAAAAAGTATCAAAGATCTCGGGTTGCAGTACCGGCCACTCAAACAATCTGTCACAGAAATGTTTCAGCAGTTGATCGATACTAAGCAAATCTAATAGTTTCTTATTAATTTTTAGAACTCATTTCATATTTTTTCTAAATATACTTGATCTTCCATCCCTGACTCACTTCTTCAATTTGTTGATGACAAATAAACTTGGCCTCCTATACTGACTAAATTACATAGATAATAGAAGACATCATCGCAATTTGTCGAAACTCGGCTTTGTCAGAATATGACACAATCCCCCGTCAGAGTTGCTTTGATGAATGTCCGAACTTCCCTGGTGTTGTTACAAATAACTTGACAGGCCGTTCGTGCATGAAATATCCTGCATACAAATCCTTACTGATGGGGAATTAGCACCGAAATCTGCATCCAGTGATTTGTCATCGCCGCATATCCGCTGCAATATAAAGTCTGGGGTAAATTCTTCAAATAAGATTGCTTTCCATGAAAAATAGATAATCAACAAAGATGAAAAAAGACAGCACATTTTCCTGGACTCCTAAAGCTCTCACTGGCTTTAATTCTTTTAATGTTATAGTTGTTGGTGGTACTAACGGTCTTGGCCGCGCAATTGCACAAACTTTGTCCCTGGCAGGTGCAAGTGTTACTGTTGTCGGTAGAACTTTCAGGGACCAAGATAATGAAAATATCAAGTTTATTAAGGCAGACTTGAGTTCGGTTAAAGAATCTCAAAAGATAGCTGAAGACTTGGACGTTTCCAAAAGTGATATTGTTCTTTTCACTGCAGGTATCTTCTCAGCTCCTAAAAAGGAAGTAAATTCTGAGGGATTGGAACGTGATTTAGCTGTCAGCTACTTGAATCGTTTAGCTATGATCCGTGCTATTGTTCCTAAGTTACAGTCAAAAGCAGACAGAAATGGTGTCACCCCTAGAATTTTTAACATGGCCTTCCCAGGTAACAATCAATTAGGAATCATTGACGATATTAACCTGGACAAAAAATATAGTGCTTATCAAGCCCACATGAACACTGTTGCGGGTAATGAAGCTTTGGTGTACGATAGTATTCAAAAGTACAAAGGGGTTAACTTTTATGGCTTAAACCCTGGCCTTGTCAAGACCGGAATCAGAAGCAACTACCTCGGTGAGAATTCTTTTATGTCAAATATACTCGAAACCGTATTGGGATGGTTCACTCAAACACCGGAACAGTACGCAAAAAAGATTACACCATTATTGATTGCAAATGAATTGAACAACCATAATGGAGGTATATTTAATAACAATGGAGATGCGTTATATCCTTCCAAAGGAATGACTCCAGAGTATGCTGCAGAATTCATCTCGAAATCGGAAGATTTACTTAAGAGTAAAGGAGTTGATATCAACTCTGAATAAGGCCTAATTTGTTTTGACCTTATGGAAGTAACTATATAGTAATGCAAAGCTATTGTCTATAAATCTTTCTGTAGAGAGATCGAACGTAAAAACTGAAGAAAATCAGAACATATGCAATTGAAAGTCAGTAATAATACATAATATGCCATGTAGCTAGTATTCAGCGATATTATTTAGAATTGCTCTATCTTGGCCCGAATTGCAGGGTCATCTTGAAAAGGTGAAGAGACAAAATCTCTCACCGTTTTTGTGTCAATACGTCAAAATAAGTAATTCGGCAGAAAAATATTTACGACAGCAAGGCTAAATTCAATTCACTCAAAAATTCTAAGTGCACAGATTAAAACTAGAAAACGGGGGAAGGCGAGATAAAGAATTGCCAGCTCTAAATTAAGAGGAAAAAATTACATTGGGCGTGCGTTTGGATAAGTGTAATATCTTCTAACCATGAGCTGGAAAAATGCACTAAAGGTTCTCCTTTCTTTGCTGCAAAGAAAATTAATAGCTAATAGTAAGAAAGTAATAAGAACAAAGTTAATTAACCAAATTCGCGTATTTCTCCACATCCAAGATGCAACATCAGTGTTCACCTATACGCATGAGGCTGGGATCATTTCCCAATCCTCACCCCCATACTTTTCCTACATTCGACTCACTCAATTTATTTATATCAATACACAATAGAATAAGTCAGTTACAGTTTTCTCATCTTACATACTACTCTAATAAAAGATATATCTAACGAGAGCATGCGCACCATCGTGTGTCTGCATTACAAATGAGTCATAAAATTCGATGTCGACATAGTTTTGAACTTAATTCTTCCTCCTTCATATTAGAATTCCTTCAGCTAAAAACTCGACAGTAGGAAGCTTACATTAAGTATTGTGTATTGTTGCCATCACAAGCTCTTTACCAAAAGGGGGTTTATTCTTAACTTTGTATCCTTATTAGTTTAGAAAATAACAATTAAGTAATCAGCATGACTCACTATGAAAGAAGGAGACGCCTCACTGGCCCATAGAAGCCAAAGGAGATAAAGAGAAAGAGAAGGTTATACTAAGCGAAATTAGTTTATAAAGATGGCTGAAGGTCATATAATTCAACTGTTAACGAACCAACAAACTCTGTAGATCACTCAAACGATCAAACCTCAAACCTTTACCTAACCTTGGCCTGCTATGGTATTTTCAGCAAGTTTATTGTTACTATTAACTGAATTGAAGAACTATGTTCAAATTATTTACTATTATTACTATCGCTACCTTTCCTTCATCCATCTTTGCTTCATCAACATTTGCATGTGACTATTTTGCAGGTGTGTATAATTCGGTAGAAGATATCAATTCTGATTTAGGCAGACTACATAAATGTACAAGCCAGTTTATTGACTATTTAACTGTTATCATAGAAGAGGGAAACCTAGTCGGCTTTGGGATTAATCCAGAGCAAAGGGCAGCCAATTCAACTTTAAGCATCCTGATACGAAATTGCTATATGGAAACTGGCGTGGCTTTCACATACTTGCTGAATGTATCAATTGCACGAGATGAAAGGATCAGACATATCGCTACATATAACGGTTATGACTTGGCCATATCATTAGATCCACCAACTCGTCCAGGCTGGCACGATTACATTAGGTCTAATGGCTCATCAATTCATAATGAAATAGAAATTCCACAAACAGAGAGACCGCAAATCGGAAACTATTACAGATCTATGGAGTTAACTGACCTATACTGTAAGAGTATTTAGAGTGATATTGCTACTCTGGGGAAATGAATCAAGAACACTGAAGAATAAGGTGGTGCAATTTATTTCCTTTAAGGTTCTAAGGAAATGGCAGTGGAAATATTAATGGGACGAGGCCGTATCAACATGAAAAATGATTATTGAGTAATTAAGCAAGAACTCTCAAGAGGAGCAAAAATTTTATGTTTTCCACTTCAATAAACAACTAAGCCATGCAATGAGCTACTAAGAGAATAGCCTCAAAAGATACCGATAAATTAAAGATAGGAAATCCGAAGGATATCATGCAGAATTAGCTTTTTGCTTATATGATTTTTTTGTGGCGTATTTTACAAGAAAGGAGACAATAAAAAGTTTCTGCCTTATATTTATAGAATTAAGCTCAATAATTGATCGTTCATTTGGGACGCTTGAGGTACCTGATAGATACGTAATGGCCCCAAACCAAGAAAGGCAGGTTGAAGAAGCTGAAAGGCGATTTCCGGTAAGCAAAGAATCTCCCGTTCATAATAGCAATCCGACAATAGGCTAGAACGATTCCACAGTGGAGATCAACATAAGATACTGGCTCCTATTTACCAATTGCCAGGAACGGAGTTACAATACTATAATACTATCAATTTCGGGGTAAAAGAAGGACAGTATTGATTATGTTTCTGTGATATACTGAAACGAAGGTGGGGGTTTTTGATGTGGATTGTCGGTGTCCTTATGGTGATGTTGCTGAATAAAAAAGGCAAAGACGGGATCAGGCAAACTGAAAGCAAACTGCTATGAATCTCAAAAATTGAAGGAAAAGCTCCCGATAGCGGAAATTTCCATGCAATATTACTACGTTTCAACTCTCAAAAATCTTGATTCTAGAATAAAACTCTACTTGACAAGAGAGATATCTAGCATCTCAATCCACTGTGTTTATCACCACTACCGTTAACCCATCGAGCTACATGGATCAACCCCTACATATCGTCTCGAAGGCATATCCGAAACTTACACACTACCATGACCAACAAGGACATTACCTGTTTTCATAAGCCAATCGGGCCATCAATCGGAACATGATGTCAATGCCGTAAAATTTGTTTTTGTAAAATGCTCGGCGGGAAAAGCAAAGGACAAAAGGTAACATCTGTAGAAGCCTGAAAGGGAAAGTTGCAGCATCTAGTGCGCATGTTCAACAATCAGAAAACAAGATATTGTTTTCATAATACATATATCACTATTCCTTCTTGTCACCGTCCCAAGGAATTATGCAGAATGCAGCACCTGTTACATTCATGCACTCTTTTTTATAATTTACTTAGAATTCTTAGTATTTTGGAGGAACACTAAAAATTGAAGATTAGCTACAGATAAACAAAGGACTTAGTAATTCCATGTATTTATATACCCAAAAGCAATGCCGGGGGTGGCCTGATCGATCGAAAACATTAAGAGCGAAAGGATGATGTCAGGTATCATAATCAATGCTGGAAGGTATACTCATAGTCCATTTGCCTGGAGAGATGCATTATTCACGAAGGTGCATATAACGAGTGTTCTAGACAACGGAAACTTCCGTAATCGGACAAGATGGGTGCTACAATAGCGAGGTTGGGACATCTTAGATACACCTCAGGTCCCAAGTGCTTACTATTCATAAGTGGGACTAGCTTTTCGAAGGTGTAATACAGCAATGAAGACCTAATCTGAAACTCACCCATCGCACAAGTAAACGTGAAAGAGTAGTTGGTGCTTTCTATGGAGGAGACCCAGTAAAAGATCTGCGGGGATAATTCCTGAGTGGTCACAACTGGTTCCTTTCGGAACAGTTTCCCTAGAACATTATCACTAGTCCAACTGCCTTCTCCCCTTCTAAGGGTTGACTTAAGATTAAGTTCTGGCCGTATTGAAAGAACCAGTACGAGCCCAAGGTAAATTTGTGCTTAAGTTATCGCTACTGATGGTGTCAGTCAGAGGCGACTGTGATGTACCTTCTTACAATTGTGGAGCACCCGGACCTACCTTACACCCACACAGGGCTGTTAGTTTGATATGAAGGGGTCCCCCAATAAAACTACCTCTCACAGAATTGTTAGTTAGGTATGGATAAAAAGGGTTCCCCGATAATTTATATATGTGTCAATCAACATTTTTGAAGTGCTTGTTCAAAATACTTGAACAGTTAGTAGAATTAGTGGTGGTGAGACAAGATAGAGGAGTTTTCATGTTGCATTATGATATGATGTTGCTTTACGAAGAGACTTAATAATGAAAGAGGAGCCAACAGCACGTGTTGGACTATTTCTATCACTGTAGAGTGAAGTAGAGTTCATTTGTGGAGAAAAGTACCAAGCTCTTGTTGCATAACGTGTGCATAGGGGTTGCGCAATTTTCAAAGCTTTTGCCAATTTGTTTCACAAACTGCGAAATTTATCGAATTGTGGGTTAGCACATTCAGAATTTTCACGTTTGCACATGAACAGCAATTCAGATATATCAGAAGATATATTTCATAGCATTAGATCACAGAATGAGGATTCGACATCAATTTTTTAAAATATTGCTCGAATTAATCAAAATATCTTTTGAACGGACCTTTGGAAAGATTACTAAATCTACTATGAATATTTAATCGTACTTTAGAAGATCGATTTAAAAACCAACTATAAATATTTTAAGAGGGGTGTTTCAGAATCGATTGGCAAGTCAACTATAAATATTTTAAGAAGGGTGTCTTAGAAAATCAATTGTTAAATCAACTGCCTTTTCCAAAAATAGTTCAATACTTTCCGTGCATTCACACGCCCAGAAAAGAAATCGGTCCACACCAAGCTGGGGGTGCATAAAAAATACCATACTCTTTTGGATTCGCAAGTGACTATTTTGCTAGTCCGAGGCAAAAGTCTGCATTGCTGTGTTGTAACAGTTGGTCATGAATGGAAAATATCGTCCCATCTTAGTCATTTGGGGGTTACATGTTTTAAAAAGCAACATCGTGCTGAAGTCTTAACTTGATTTAAGTTTCAACAAAGCTGACTCCAAACGATGCTTAAGCCAGCAAGCTTTAAGTCCCTCTGTAATATCAAGCCTCTGGGCTTTCGAATTAGCTGCCAAGTAAACGATCGACTTCTGTTTTCAATTCGGAAAATTGTCAGGATAGACGAACGTTTAATTACAAAGCACAATATTGACACTTAACGAGACTTTACCGAGGTCAGAGTTTCTGTTGCCTATAAACGGCACAAGGCTACGACCATCATGAAATATTACGAAGGGAGACGTATGAGGTGCAGGAAATAATATTGTAAGAAGTATTTTGTGAAAGTAGAGGGAATATTTTTTCTGCCAGTGCCAATCCCACTAGTTGCATACATTTCCGTTTTTGGGTCTGGCGACAGATCCTAAAGTAGCTAATGAAATGTGATATTGCAAATTTTACTGTGGGATAATCTTCTTGAAAACCTGAAAGGTTGGGGTTGCTTGCACGTAGTTGGTGGGTTAAGATAATGAAACGAGGGCGTTTCGCATTACATGGCGGAATTGAAAGTTTAACCATGGTGGACATTTCAACTCCTCTTATTTGTACCACGTCACTTCTAAAACAATTTGAAAATGGATGAAAACTCATGATGTCTGATCTTGATGGTCGTATCAAATTTTGAGCGACTCTCTCCTGTCGTCTTTCTTCAATAGTATATTGTAATAGTTGCTGTTTCCTATTCTGAAGAAGGTATCATATTGTGCTAGGATCGGACTTCTGTAGTGTCATCTGCGAGGCGACAAAAGGTTGCTATTCCGGTTTTGCGAATCACCCATCTGAACTATTGATGATATTCCAGCATCCACGGATAATCAAAAGTAAGGGTTCCAAGTTATCTGTAAACGGAATGCTCTCAATTATTTCGATCCTTATTATGGCACAACATCAGTATTAGATCGGTCAAGATTCTGCCCACAGAGCTGGGCATCAACCTCTATCCAATTTTGGGCCACCACCCTCCTCATATTTTTGATTTATCCTCGGATCAAATCTTCATTCTGCAGAATCATGCCAACCCGAAGAGCGTTACATAAAATAATTCTATAATTCGTATATTTTTGTTTAATTCCAGCATTATGAACTGGAAGTACTACCGATTGCGGTCAACGCTCTCGTATTCTTGTACTTGTTGAATTGATGCTGCTGGGGCTCTCCAAGTTACCATGACCACTCGACTCAAGTTGACTATTCCACTGTGGTATTCTAAGTGGGAACGTTTCTTTGGGATTTACCGTATGCTGGTGAAAGAAAGGCGAAAACAGGTACACAAAAGTTTAAATAATAGAATAATCAGACAGAAGATGATTCTCGGCATGAAGACAATCGCAGCTACTGTATATAGAATCTACAGTACTACCCAAATCAGGCATTAAGCCGGGTTGTTTGGAAGTGCGCATCGGTAAAATGTATGCCAGCGAAAATAAGGCGGATGGTAGATTTAGTGAAGATTGTTGCCTAATCGGAGCCTAAATGCAGGGATGGAGGTTTTCGAATAATTTTTTCAGCCTTGACATGCAAAATAACTAACTCCAAGAACTGGCTCCAAGAACTAGGCCCAAGAGATTTTTCTTTCAGACTAGGTTACTTCGGAATGGTTGCACATCGTATTCTCGGCTTCTTCAGATTCTGTAACACTTTCATTTACTCCTGAGACATGTTTTTTTTGACAGGGGTAAGTTTAGGCTACATCATTTTGATCATCAAAAAAAAACAAATCTCGAGTATTATATCACAAGCCACAAATCACAAAGCTGAACCCCAACACCAATCTCCAATCCCCTAGGTCAAAATCACAAATTTCAAGTCACAATAACCTAGGCGAAGGGCTCTTCAATGCAATATCTAAGTTTCGTATTAAGGCTTTATTAATAAGCCTCCTTGTCTATTCACCACTGCACATGTGAATAATGGGGATTATACATGTTGAGCCGCAGATCGACCGTGCCGTAAGTTTTATCCGCAGGTGGGAGCTGCATTTCAACCGTTTTAGAATCCTTTTAACTTAGGCTTATGTCGTTGATGCTGCAACGTAATAGTAGACGATAATAGATAAGTTCAGAAACATGCTTTCTTGCCAGAGTTCCATTAGCACCTACTAGATCCTAATAAAACATGATGGTGGATACTTTGTGAATGTTTAGGAGGGGTATCGAAACTCACCAGCAGCAGACATTTACGGATCTTTGAATAAGGTTTCTTCCCGTAAATTGAATAATTATGTTCGTAAATTGAGTTGCGCTCGCTCTTAGAAACATGAAACCGCCTTTATGAAAACAATGTAAGCCCGTTTCATTCTTCTTAATCAGTTCTAAAATGGGAACCCTATGACTCTAAAATCCATTTAGTTAGTTTTTTTAAAAAGATCGACTATATCTTGGATTACAAACAATATACTGCATGATGCAGAGAAAAAAAAATATTTTCACCCATGGGCCTCTTGAAATATAAGTCCGTTGGATATTTATGTTAGCTTGAAGTAACTTTAGCCTTGTCATACCACCAGCGATAAATGACCACTTCAGTACTCTCCCCATGTTCCCAACGCAAAAGTCAATCACGGAAGGCATTTCTCATGTTTTCCTCCCATCAAGGCTTATGCAACGTACATGTTCAAGGTCGTATCCTCGGAGGACCCTCTAAAACTTCATCTCGCGATACCTAAAATCAAATTTGAGACTCTTTTGAGATTTCATCGATATTTTTTTAACTTAAAAGTTTATTCTCATGCGGCAGCGCTTTTCAGCTACACAATTACAGCATATCAGATATTTTACTAAGGTTCATAGATGCTTATGAAGAAAATATCGTATATTATTTAGGTTCATAGATGCTTATGAACAAAGTATCATATCATGCAATTCCTGCAAATATTGGCTCATCTCTTGCCATGAACTCAATAATTTGGACCCTCGAGAAAAGTACTATATAGACTGACCTGATTCTCCCATTTCCAAATGGTGAAAATCACTTCCCAACTTGCTAATTCATTCCCTTCTGTCCCAGGTATACAATAGGAGTATTTAGAAAAGGAAAGCAAGAACAGAAAGATGTTTCATAACTGGAAGCTTCTCTCTCCAGCGTTTTGGTATATACTCTCGATTGTATATGCCCTTACTATCAGTAAAAATACAATCGATCAAGGTACTATTAGTGTTGCTGTTGGAGATGTTACCATTAACAGTGGTGTCTACTGGTCCATTATCAATAATGCAGTAACAGCCATCGTCGGAAGTGTCTACAATAATGGAGGTTTTTTCATCACCTCCAATTCTAATCTCATTGGATTAACAATATCCGTCACTGGTTTGAAGTTCCAAAATACTGGAACTGTTAGTTTTAACGCTTTAGACAGTATCTTGACTCCTAGTTATACTTTAGCTGTTACTACCTTCTCCAACTCAGGAAACATTTTCTTCGCTGCTTCAGGAAGTGATCTAGGAATCCCAACTATGGTCATTAACGGTTTCAGTTGGGACAACACTGGGTTAATTGTCTTCACAGAAACCAAAAAGACAACTTCAATTGTTTCGTTAGGTACTACATTAGGTACTGTCAATAATGATGGTCAAATTTGCTTGATTAATGAAGTTTATCAACAAACTACTACTGTGTCTGGTTCTGGTTGTATTGACGTTGGTGTCAACAGTAACGTATGGACCGCATCTTCGTTATTGTCATTCTCGACAGATCAAACAATTTATCTTAGTAGCTCAACTTCATCGTTAAGAGTTGAAGTTTTGAGTCTTGGTGCCACATTTACCGTTGCTGGATGGGGGAATGGAAATATCATTGGTTTTGGTGTCCCTATTTACGACTTTGGTTATTCAAATGGTCAATTATGGTTACGTGCAACTATTATTTCTCCAAGATATTACTTCAACATTGGTACTGGATACAATGTCAATTCTATGTCCAAAGTTACTACAAACTTCGGTATCGGTCTTCCCATTATTAATGGTGGTCTTACTTACTCCTTGCCTCCACCAACTTCTGGAAGACCTGCTGCATGTAAAGCATGCAGTGTTGTCCCACCTTATCCAACGCAATCCTCTAGCGCTTCTTCTAGTTCTTCTGCTACAAGTTCTTCTTCTGCTACCGTTTCATCAGTGGTCACTTCTAGTTCGTCTGAATCGAGTACTCAATCGTCTGATTCCAGTTCTCCATTTACTGAGTACACCACCACCTTCGAATCTACTGCTTCCGATGGATCTGTTGTTACTCAAACTGGTGATGTCTTGGTTACTACTAACAGTGACGGTGAATTGTACACCACCACTTCTATCATTACCGCATCTGATTCTTCGTCTAGTGCTGGCTCTCCATTCACTGAGTACACCACCACTTTCG